>PVKA01012314.1:25460-58301 GCA_004027165.1 Ctenomys sociabilis
AAAAAAAAAAAAAAAAAAAAAAAAAAGATCCAGGAGACATTTTAGAAAGAAAGCGAGTCAGATTTTATAAAGCATTAAGTTGATTTGTAAATTAGCTGCAGACCTGTTTTACATTTGTTTAAGGGAGACAGGCCGTGTTTCACACATGAGGCCTGCCAGCTTAGAGGCTCTTGGGAGCTCCTGGGCATGTGGTAGAGGTGAGAGGCTGAGTAAAAAACACTGCGTATGTCAGGTAGGCCAAGGCTGAGTGTGGGTTCTGACTGACACCCTGTTCTCCAGATGATGGCCCTTCGTTGCCAACCAAACAGAATGAGGAATTTCGTCCCTTCATCCGAAGGCTTCCAGAATTTAAGTTTTGGTGAGCTATTTCTTTATTAATGTTATAAATGATAAGCGTGTAATTTTGCCCTGGCACCTAGTGATCCTGTGCGTCTCTGGGTGTGGCATGATGTCCGTCTCACACTGCATCCCTCTGTGCTGGCATGTTGGATGTTGAGCTCCCGTCTGACCACACCTGCAATTCTTAGAGGCATTTGTCGGATGTGCTTGTGTCCAGGTGTGACCAACCCTGGGGACAGATTCATTCTAGTTCTGGTCAGCAAGCAATTTAAACTTGTTAAACAGGAGGGGTTTTGTTGTGGAGGACTCTGGGCTGGGCTGGGGTATGCCATGGGCTTGGGGACCCACTCCAGGGATTCTCTTGAGCTTCAGGTTAGCACCAGTGGTCAGGGTTTGGGGATGGGCACTGCCAGCCTCTTGCAGACACAGAAGTAAGGCAGGTGCAGGCAGCCTCTGTGGCCAGCAGGTGTGGACCAGCTTCACATTTGGGCCCTTGGGGCACAAGTCCTGCACAGAGGTGTGGGGGCTGTGTAGGGCCCACCCTTGGGGCTTTGATCCTCCTGCAGACCAGACTTCAGTAGGTGGTAGGAACAGGGTGAGAACAGCGAGGACAACTCCTCAGTCCCCCCTTGGCCAGAGGCTTGCATTGTGGCCTCCTCTCTGTGGCCGGGACCCCACCTTGGTGCTGGAGGAACAGTTTTGGCTTAGTTGATGAGCTGAGCAGGCCAGGTTCCTGAAGTCTGTGCTCTGCAGTGCCGGCTCCCACAGGAGACTGGATGTTGGAGGCTGGGGCAGGGTGGGCTTTGTTGCATTGGAGACAGAGAGACTTTGGGGTTCAGGCCGAGGGCAGGATCTGGGTCTGAAGCTGAGGTGAGACCAAGGGTCCATACTGCTGGTACACATGCCGGCTTCAGCGTGGGTCTCCCTGCTTCTGTAGGTTGAAGATGATGTAACTCTCGGGGGTCAGAGAAGCATAGTGCTGTGGTGACCCGAAAACTCCACGCTGTTCCCCAGTAGGGCTGCGGTTCCTGTGGATGCTTATATGGGGGCAAAGATAGGAGCAGCCAGGGCCTGGAAAGTGGTCAGGAGGAGCCTAGTGCCTGCTAAAGTTGGTGGCACTAACTTCTGCCCTTGCTCCAAGGCATGCAGCGACGAAGGGCATCCTCGTGGCTATGGTTTGCACCTTCTTCGAGGCTTTCAACGTGCCAGTCTTTTGGCCGATCCTGGTGATGTACTTCATCATGCTTTTCTGTATCACAATGAAGAGGCAAATAAAGGTAAAGATGCGGGGGCTGCCCTGCAGCTGCAGTGGCCCTGGGCAGCGGGCGAGTGCACAGCGGGTGTGTTGGGGGCTATGGGAGGACTAGGCTTGGGCTGTGACTTGGGCAGTAGGTGGGAGCTGGGGAGGTTTCTGGGCCAGTGCCTTGTGCCCCTCTGCTTGAGTTCAGGGCCTGTGGTGTCTGCTGAGGAGGAGCAGGGATGTCCACTAAGAGCTCTGCCACGTCTCAAGGGTGCAGCTCTGTGCCCTCCCTCCGGCTGGTCTCTGTTCTTCTGGGCATTCCTGCGTGACGCTTCCTGGGTCGCCAAGACCCCAGGGCTTGGCAGATCCGAGGGCTGCTGTGCTGCTTGGGAGCTTGGGGACATGTCGCCCATTGGCTTCTTTTTTGTTTTTGTTCATTTTGAGACGGAGTCTCACTGCGTAGTCAAGGCTGGCCTAAACTCAGTGATCCTCTGTCAGCCTCCCCAGTGCTAGAGCTTATAGGGGTGCGCCACATGCCCACTCAGACCCAGTGGTACCTGATGGTGGTTGTGATGCGTGGAAGAGATGGAGACGGTGCATTTGGTGTTCGTGTCTAGGGAATGTGGAAGTAATGCAGTTTGTTCTGTTTGTTTTCCCAGCACATGATTAAATACCGGTACATACCATTCACACACGGGAAGAGGAGATACAAAGGGAAGGAGGACGTGGGCAAGACGTTTGCTAGTTAGAAGCTGGACTGTCACTCACGTGGTCAAGACCGGTTTTGAGCCATTGTAACAATGCCTTTTCTTCACATAAAGTAGTTGATTATGAGGGAGTCGAATTTTCTTTTAAAAAGAAGCTTCAATGATTTGTAACTGAAATATCAGGTTCTTGAAGAAACTGGCATTTAAACCAAATTACAATTTCCTCTTCAGCGATTTTCATGTTTCCCAGCATATGGAATTATGGTAAATGGTGGGCTTGGGGGGCCAGGGTGAGGGGGGAGGGAGGGCAGGAACCAGGCTGCTGTCCTGCTGCCCAAGGCCCTCCTGCTGCTAGAGCCAGCCCGGCTGGCGTGGGAGAGTGGCCTGTGGCTCATGCCAGCTTCCAGTCTTCATCTCACTGGAGACGGCTCCTATTGGCCTTCACCATGCCTCTGCTCTTAGCTACCCTGCTTCTGAGGGCCTGGAATTATAAATATATATATATATTCTATTTTAATTGTTTGAGATTATTTTGACACATTTCTTTGATACCTACAGTTTGATTTTGATTAATTTAAATTTGTGCTCATGCAGCAGCCCCTATAAGGAAAGATCAGACCTGATCAATGCAGACCAGGCTGCAGGTTTACCTGGCTTTCCACTTCCTGTGGGGGAAGACACGACGTACAACTGCATGTTTGCTTTTTTGATGTGATAAACATTTTACTAATTGACTTTTTAATTCCAACTTTATTAAAGACAATGTCCCCTTGCTTGTGTAGTCTTCATCTCAAACATGGGTCACTGCCCCGAAGCCCAGCGTCTCAGCCTCCCTGGGTGGTGAACCATTTGGCCAACATGATATCCCCAGCTGTGGACATCCAGATGCGGCCAGGTCAGATGCCCACTTGGGTGATGGGATCTGTCCCCCAGCTAGTGTCGGTGCTGAGGATGTCAGTCATGTGTTTTTTTGCTGAATTTTGCATAGCTAGACCCGATCTCTGAGGGCCCGCACTTAGCCCTGGGATTCTGCTCCACTACCTGGGACCTTCTTGCCATCTGTTGGCATGTTGGGAGCACAAGCTGGAATTGTCACGCTCTGGACCTCATTTCCTGGCTTTTGGTCAGGTCTCAACACTGATAGGAAGTAATGTGAGCCACAGCAGCAAGAGGTGGCTTGTAGAGTGGCACCCTGGCTCTCTGCAAGGACCACCTTCCTGTGGGGACTGAGAGGCCTCTGGCACCCCAAGAGCATGCCCTCCTGGCCTTAAAGACCAAGGCCCTGAGACCAGTGGGGAAGTGTAGCATAGCCTAGAGCCCTCATTTGGAAGCCCTTCCGGGCCAGTCTTCTGTAGGGCCAAGCTATCGCTGGCATGTTAATTTTAAAAACCTGGAAGTACTAAGCAAGGTGGAAAAGAGGCTGAAGACAGCCGAGGCAGTGCTGGCCACATGTACAGCTTGGGCATGCAGCCGCTGCCCACCCAAGGGCATGTACAGGGTTGGCCATGTCTGATAGCTGATGGCCCCTCTACTTAAGGTGGAGACAACTCCTATTTTCTTAAGATAAGCAGCAGAGAACAGAATATTGAACAGTATGTGCCAAACGTCTGAGAGGTGCTGAGCCCTGGCTGGTGTGTGTGCACCGAGGCCCAGAGGTGGTCCTTCCCAGCTGTCACCATGCTGGCCGGGTACTTGGCCCTGCCTCTGCAGGGCCTATTGTGTGCTCATCTCCAGTAAATAAGGTGTCTGGCTAACTTCACGTGCTCTCAGCTCTGTGGCTGCTCGGACAGGTACGGTCCAGAGCAGTGCACGCCTGCCCACGGAGTTCTGAAGGCTCTGGGCTGGGGCCTGGGGCTCTGGGCTGGCGGCTTGTGTGACGAAGTGCGAGGACTTTATAATTTCTGTGCAGCTAGTTGAGCCTGAGGACACTTTTCTCCAGGCTCATTTCTCCAGCCACTTCTCAAAGCCTCTGGTGGGGCTCAGCGGTAGTGCCGCAGGTAGACAAGCTTCTGGGGAGGGAACTTTTCCCTGCAGAGGGGACACTCCATCTGTGGGGAGAGGGATGGTCACAGGCAGCCTGCCGACTGGCCTAGCACACCCACCCACTCCACCTGTCACCTGCCTGTGCCTCACAGCACACTGGCCAATTCCTGCTACTCGCAGTGGGAGATGGCCTTTCCCAGAGGGGCTGAGTGCAGGTAGAGGTGGGGCCAGGTGATGCCTAGCAGCCTCAGCGGGGGGATGCTCCCTGCAGGGTTTTGGGCACCTTGACCTTGTATTTCCATCCAGCAAGCATGTGGGCAGCTCTCGGCACCCTGGGCCTTGTGGGATAGGAATCTGGCCAGAGCTGCTACTCTGAGCACCTCCCTTGAGGGCCCTCCATGGAGGAACTTGGGTTTGCCTGCTGGACACAGCTTCCTCTGTGCCTGGAAAGGAGTGCATGCTGCCCACACTCATGCCTGATTCTGCCCTGCTTTGTCCGCCAGGAGTGAATGCCTGCTGCTGGGTTGGCTGGAGCCAGAGGCCACACCACCTGCAGCCCTGGCTTCTGGCTGAGCTATGTGGGACTGGCAGTGTGTCCCTCACCCCCGGGGTACCTGTCTCTATGGGAAAGAGGGTCTGGTGCCACATATGTAGACAGCTCAGGGCTGCCAAGCGTGGGAACTCCCGTGTACCCTCGTGATGCTTGCCCCCGTGCTTCCAGCAAGGTGCCTGGCTTCCCTGGATGGCACTCTGAAGCCGGGGTGTCCTGCTGCTGCCCTCTTGCTCAGGGGTCGCCCGGGCTGCACACCTTGGTGTTGCACCACTCGGTGATGCACTCCCAGCAGAAGAGGTGGCCGCATGGCGTGGCCGTTGAGTGCCTGCGCTCCTCCAGGCACAGGGTGCATAGTGGGGCTCTGGAGGCCACCCGGTCTTCCAGGGAGCTTCTGAGGGGGACAGGACACTGGTGAGGACACCTCCCACTGGGCTCACCGTCTGAGGGTGCCCCAGACCACACACCTGCGGTGAGACAGGTTGCGATGCAGCCGCCACTCCTTGCGGGCACGCTGCCTCTGCTGGAAGCTGTACAGCTGCAGGGCCAAGGAGAGTGCCAGGTGCAGCAGGGAGATCAGCCCAAGCAGCCAGTAGCCGGTGCGCGCCTTCCGGTCCTCTCCAGGCAGGAAGCGGGTGTGCAGCTGTGGAGGCAGGTGACCCAGCAGGGTCAGGGCACTGAGGGGACCTGGCCTGTTGTACCAGGAACACCCAAAGCATGAGACTAGTGGGCCCATGGATTTGCGGGGCCCAAGGGTCCTCACTGAGGCCAACTGCCGGGGGTCTGCACAGACCTGAGCCATGGGGCTGAGTGGGTGAAGGTTCAGGGCTCTCCAGGGCCCACCTTGCAGAGGACTGCAGATGTCAGCAGGAGGAGCACCAATGTGATGTCGGGGTAACGGGATGCTATCCTCTTAGCGGGGCACACAGCCCCTTTGGGGACACCATGCCAGGGTCTCCCATGGCTGACACCCAAGCAATTTATGGCTGTGTCACCAGAGGCTGCCTGTTGTCCTCCCCCTCCTCTGTATTCCTGCTGGGCTTTGGAGAGGACCCTGTGCCTGTCCCCAGCTCCTGTGAGGGTAATAGTGACTCTACAGAAAAAAAGCTGCTTGATGAATCTCAGCTCCTGCAAGGGGGAGGATGGCTTCAGATACCCTGAAAGTCTGGCCACGTCCAGGCCGGACAACCGACCCAGCTCATAAGGGAGTGACCTGGCTATGGGGGAGTGGACCTGTGGGGAGGGCAAGGCAGGCGGGGACTCAGGCTCTGGGTAAGCAGAGCAGCAAAGGAATCTGCGGGCAGGTGGATGGAAAGATGTGGGTGCCGAGAGGGAGGTGGCTAGTCCACTAGGAACAGGGGGGTCCAGCAGGGATGCCTGCCAGAGGCAAGGAGGCCTCCACCACCATGGGGCCCTTTGGAAAAATATCCTTGGCCCAAGACCCTGCTTCTTAGTCTGGGCTGCTTGATGGTGGTGGCGGGGTGTGGGCTAGAGCCCCAGCTCCATGTGGAAATCCTGCAGCTATATGCTTGTTGCTCAAGGCCCCCTTGGTCAGTGACCCCGCCGTCCCTCTCCCCCAGGCTGCAGGAGGGAGAACTTGCTATGCCCCAGCACCGATAGGCTCTGCCTGGCCTGATTTGACCTGGGTCTTTGGCAAAATGAACCTGGGAAGGTCCTACAGTTTTTCAAGCAGAGACTCTTGGTCCCAGCCTTGAAACAGGACACCAGGCCATGATTATGTCACAGAGGGGCAAAGGTGTGCAGAGGGATGCAGCCTGGGAGCAGCAGTGGGGTGGCTGGAGCGCTGGCCCCTTGGCATAGCTACTTACGTAAGTGATCCCCGAAAGCCTCTTGGCCAGGTGATAGAAGACACCATGGATGTAAAACCAGGCAATATGCAGCCGGTGGAGGCAGGCGAGGCCCTGCCTGAGGACAAAGATCACCCGCTGCAGCATCTTCCTCTGCTGCTCAGTCAGGGTGGCTGTGTGGCGACGCACCCAGCGCCGTGCTCCTGACCGGCTGCGCCCGCTGGGCACCGGGCTGCTCTGTAAGGCCCGGGCTCCATCGCCATCGACCTGCAGCTCCTGCTCCAGTGGCAACAGGACTTTGTCCAGCAGATAGGGCAGGACCGCATGGAATGCGACCAGCACACTTCGGCGGAGCCTGGATGGCACGCGCTGCTGGGAGGGGTCCACCTGGATGATGCCCACGTACTCCTCTCCGAGTGTCTGGTAGCCTGGGAAAGTGACAGGCATGCACAGGTGAGGGCTTGCCTTGTAGACACCTCCCTCAGTTTTTGTGCCCGGCACCAGTCCCTTCTGCCACCTGGCCCATGTCATCATGGCCTCCCTGGGCTTTCTGTGACCTCAGCCCAGCCTGCAGCTGCACTCAGTTCCCAGCATCTGGCCAGTGTTCTCCCACCCCATTCCTGCTCCTCTGGATCTGTGCTGCTTTCCCTTTTCCTGTCCTCCCTCTACATATCTCCTGCCCAAGCCGATGGCTCAGTCTCATGGCTTCCCATTTCCTACATGCACTGGTGCAGCCACAATTCATGACTGAGGCGGACCAGGTCTGCCCAGCTCAGCTGCCAACTAGATCGCCATGGGATTCAGAGAAACACTTCAAAACTCACCCTGCGAAAGCAGGGTTCTGGTGTCCCACACCCCCCAGAAGCCAGCTTCCTGTTCCTGTTAAAGGTGACATTAGTCTTTGCTCCTGACTCTTCCCAAGGGTCTCATCACAACTGGTGTCAGACCACATGAGCCCCTTTGGCCTGTCTCCACCTTGTATTGGCTTGGTCACAGCCAATCGCTGGCCTCATTCCTGCTCATGTCCTCAGGATAGCTTGCCCTTTACAAGAGAAGCCAAGGGTGACAAGGCCCACAGATCCCTTGGGTCTTCCCAGGCTGCAAAGGGCCTTCCTTCCAGAGGTTTAGTTCCAGGTGCTTGCTGTCTGGAAAGAGCTCCCCAGGCCCCAGACCTGGCCTTTGATCCTGAAGTGCGCATCAGTTTCCTGGTGCTTATTCTCTGCTTCCAACCAGAGTGGGAGAGTGGGATCCCAATCCTGAGGACTTCCCTGAAAGCTCTTCCCTGATAGGCAGGCATCAACCTTGGACCCACACTATCCAGGCAGGGCCTCACTGCCAGCACCCCTGGGACAGGTAAGCACTGTGACACATTTGTAGCATGAAGGTCACAGTCCTGGAAACAAAATGCCTTGGTTTGAAGAACACAAAATAGGATGCGAGAGGCTGCTCAGAGGGAGGAAGATGCTCTAGGCGGTGCCTCCGGCCCAGATCCCTTCCTTCCCCAGGGCCAACGTGCACTGGCTCCAAAAGCAGCCCCCACTGTCCTCTGACCCAGATGGGTTGTGGGTCCCTCAAGGCTCTGCCAGGGCCTGCTACCTGCCAGTGTGGTGAGGCCAAAGTAGGCCACATCCGAGAGCAGCTCAATCTCCTTCCTCCACTCCAGCCATTTCTTTGCACCTGAGAAAGAAAGAGACGTCACTCCTAGAAAGGGTAGGCGTCATCCAGATTATAGGCAACTAGCTTCCCACGTCTAAACCCCGCCCACGAAGTGCAGACAGAAGCTTGCCTCTGTCGCCAGCCTCTCTGGAAGTCCACTCAGCGGGCCCTCCCTTGTCTCTCTCCCCAGCTTCCCAGAACATGGATCCCTCCCAAGAACTCTCCGCAGCCAGTCCTCCTTAGCAGCTTTTCTGGAGCACACAGCCAGAAGCCAGAGGAAAAGCAAAGGCCAGGCTAGAGAACATATGTCTAGCATAAAATCTGAGCTCTACACTTCCCTGGCTGTGGGATCTCTCTGGAATCTCCACTGCGCACCTGTTACAAAAGTGGGGCTTTTTGGGGATTATCTGACTATATGCTTCAAAAGCCCCAAGAACAGTGCCTAGCAGAGAGTAAGCAGTACGTAACGCCATCTGCTCTGATCGTCCTCGAACTGCCGCCAGCAGAGGCCCCGGCCTTCTGATGCCCAAGCTGGCCGCAGCGCCACGCCGTGGCGGCTCCGGAGGTGGCGGCTCGGGAGTATCGCTCCGGCCCGAGGGGGGCGGACAGGGGTCTGCCCGCAGGTACAGACGCCCGCTCCTGGTGCGCCCACCTGCCAGGCTGTGAAGGGCACCGCCCGCTGCGCTCCGCAGCCCACCACGGTAGTACTCGTCCTTCTGCGCCGCGCGGATCACCTCCGGAGGACTGGCTGCCCGTGCCATGGCCACACCACGCTCCGGAACGCACCGCGGCGGCTGCGCAGCGATGATGCGCGACGTGGCTCGACTAGCGGCGCAGGCCTCGTGCGACATGCGGAAGGAGGCGGGGCCTGAGAGCGTCAAGGGGGGAGGTGGCGTTCGGCGGGGCCAGGCTCGGAGGCGGAGCCAGGCTCGGAGGCGGAGCGAGGCCTGGGGAGGGACCCATCCTGGGCGGAGCCACTGCCTGGTGGGCGGGGCCTGGGAAGGGGGCGTGGGTGCAGGCCGCCCGAGCCCCCGGCCCTCAGGCAGCACTGCTCCGGCGGATTAACTGCTGGCTGGGAGAATGAATGGGAGCAGAGCGGGCGTGGCCATGAAGTGGACGTGATCTGCAGAGGGCGGGCCTTGCTGGCGGGCGCAGCCTTGTTGTGGTGGGGGGCATCGCTGAGCCCAAAGCGCGGCCGGGGCAATAGCGGGAGGGATGGCGCGACCTCTGTCGCTGGGCGCGGGGCAGGACAGGCTGCGGTCCCAGCTCTGGTCGGAGTGGTTCCGCGGCAGGCAGGTCCCTCGGAGGACGGGCTGCCGCCGTGCCGGTCCTGGGCTCCTACGCGGAGGCCGCGTACAGTGGGCCCGGGGAACGCGGGCTCCGCAGGTTCCTGAATGAACTCGCTTGGAGCGCCTCTTGGAGGGCCGGCAGGGGGCGCCGTCGGCCCGCGTGCGCCTCACGGGCCGCTGCGGAGCTCGTCCTATCCTGGGCGAGCCTCAGAGCACACGCTGGACCGGCCTCAGGGACACCCGGGAGGTGGGTTCGTCCCAGATCAGGCCCTTGACCCTCTCTGCAGCAGCCTTTCGAGGTCCTGCTCGGGGTGGCAACAGGGGCTCTTGCTGGAGGGAGGCACCTGTCCCTTGCTGCCCCGCACCTTCCCATCTGGAGTCACGCTGCTCCGAGGTCCTGGTAGAACCCACAGTTTTCTGGAGAGAGCCACAGCCCGGGACAGAGGCGACGGACAGGCTTAGCCCTGGCCTTGGGCTCTGACTCTGCCTCTTGCTCAGGGCCACCAGCAGCTGTACTATCTTCAACCAGTTAGCCCCTCCTAGCAAACCTCCTGGTGGCCATGCCCAGGGGTGCTTCTGGCCAGGCGTTTGGTCATTTGCCACAGGGTTACACCACCCCCTCGACAATGCCCGCCTGGGTCTCACTGGTCTGTTAGCCAGGATGGAGGTCATAATCAGCTGTTTCTCAAGAGCCTCCCGTGCTATGGCCCAGTACACGGATGCTGGGCTTGCGTGGAGGTGCTGGCTAAGTCGGGGGTCTGGGATGGGCATTCTGCCCTCCGCAAAACAGGCCACCCCTTCAGGGGGCATCCCTGCAGCTCTCACCCCAGTCAGGGGCCAGGACAGGGGAGCAGTTCTGTATTGAAGGCTCCATGTTTGCGTTCCCTGCTAGGTGAGCACCAGCAGTAGCAGCAGAGGGGGAGCGCATGGGTGAGTTGGGAGCAGGCTTTGCTGTGCGGAGCCAGGTGCACACAGCGCCCAGTACAGCAGCATGTGGAAGGCGGACAGGCAGGAAGGACAGGCAGGAAGGGTTCAGGGGCATGGACAGGAGGGAGGGCAGGAAGGCCCCTGAGCCAGCTTTCTCAGCACCCCACCCAGGTGGAGGCACTGTGGGTTGCACTCCTGTTCTGGAAATGGGATGCTCCCAGGTGACCCCCTGGGCCTCTCCCTATGGTCCGCTCAGCAGGGGGACCCCCTTGCTCTCTGCAGCTCTATTAGGACAGCTATATGCTGAATCCAGGTGCCTGAGTGCTTAGGAAAGCAGGGTGGTGGTCTGGGTCCCCAGGGGGTGAGGGTGGGCTCTGGCCCCCATGTGGGGAGCCTCACCCATAGTGGTGGTTGTGGCTGAGGGACTGAGGCACCAGAGGGAGCTTGGGGACATGATGGGGCCATTGGGGCACAGCCTGCTGGGAGGAGGGTGCTCCACCAGCTACTCAACCCAGAGAGCAGGCTCCTCCTAGTCAGGGTCAGTGACTGGGGTGGAGCTGGGTGCCCATGAGATGGACACGGGGGGCGCGGTCCTGCCAGGGGCTCTGTGGGTGGGGCCCATCCAGGGCTGGGTGCAGTGCCCTGGGGTTCCCTGTGAGTGAGGGTGGTTGGGCTGCTTTGGGGCAGGGGCGGGGCCCTTGGCCAGGGCCTGGCTGTCCCTGCACCTGAGTGGTGACCAAGAAGGGGTGGATTGTAGGGAGCACAGGGGCCTGGCTCTGCCCACCTACACCAGTGCTGCTTTATATTGTGGCCAGGCATGACCTTGTTGGACAAAATGCGCGGAGGTGCGGCTGCTGTCCTGAGCTGATCCGGCTGATAGTGGACAAAGGCTGGGCCCAGGGGCCCAGAAGGGAAGACCGGGAAGCCTTCCTGTGGGAGGGGAGGGGGAAGGAGAAGGAGGGGCAGTGTGTGCCCGGGGAGGAGGCTGAAGTCTCTGTCAGGAGAGGTGTGCAGCATCCTTGCCTCCTAAGGGTGGGCACTCAGTGGGCAGTAGGTGAGGCCAGAGAGGCCCGAGAACAGCACCCGTCTGTCTGGTTGGGCATCTGGGGTAGTGCCAGAAGGTCAGATCTGTCCTGAGGCTCTGCACAGACAGATGAGGACTTGCAGCTGGGTTTCTGGAGCGCATGCTGGGCCCTCGAAGCCCTGTATCTGGATGTGCGGAACCTTCATCTACGCTGCCTGCGGGTGTGGTGTGGGCAGGGCCTAGCTCCCACCAGGCAGGCAGAGTGGCAGGGTCTGGGGTCTGTGGACTTGTGGCCAGGAGACCCCACACTCCTTGCCCAGCAAGCTCCAAGTTCCCAGAAGGTGCAGGGTGGGCTAGCTTCTGGCTGCACAGGGTCTCCAGGCCAGTGGGGAGCCGCCCCAGGCACCCCAGACCTGAAGAGCAGCCCACTGCTTCCAACCATTCCTGCTGCCTCAGGGCCTTTAGGCAACCAGATGTGAGAGCTCCTACCTGCAATCCCAGCACCATGGGAGGCTGAGGCAGGAGAGTCACAAAGTCTAGCCCAGCCTGCCTGGACTACTTAGTAACTTAACACCCTGTCTCAAAAAATACCAGCATGTCTAGGGATGCAGCTTAGTGTGAAGGCCCTTAGTTCAGTGCTCGGCGATGTAGGACAAGCACAATGATCTCTCCCACCATGAGCAATGTTCCCCACGGCGGGAGGAACATGTGGTCTGGAAGAGCTGGTTTCCGTGTGTGCAGATTTCCCAGTGCAGACCCTCTCAGCCTTTGATGTCCGGAAGTCACGTTAGCGTTGCCACCAACAGAGCCTTCAGTGTCCCTGAGCTGGCAGGCTCGCAGTGGTGGGCATGAATTTTACAAAGGGCCAATTTTCACTCCAAGCTGGAGTCTCATGATTGCGATAGGTCTTGTGATTTCTTTGTTTAAGTAGCAGGCTTTGTCTTTGTCTTTTCTTTTTTTCTTTCTGAGGTGGAATCTTGCTTTGTAACCCAGGCTGGCCTTGAACTCCTGGGCTGAAGTGGTCTTCTCCCCTCAGCGTCCCCAGTCGCTGGGACCCCAGGCACGCACCCCCATGCCTTGCTACCAGTTTTGAGAGGGTATCTGTCTGAGTTTGAGCTGGCACATCTGTGGCGCACCTGCCAGCTGCCTTCCATTGACAGGCTGTTCCATGCCTTGGATAAAGTGCTTTTTTTTTTTTTTTTTTAGTGGAACTGGGCATTGAACTCAGGCTCTTGTGCTTGCCAGGAAGTGCCTATTCTACTGAGCCAGCTCCGCAGCCCTGTTCTGCACCTTGCGCTGTGCTCCCGAGGCCTGCTGTGCGAGGTCTTCAGGTAGACCCTTTTCCTGCGTGGGATGATGGGCATGAGAGTCGAGGTGAGCGCTGCTCCTGGGAGAACAGCTCCTTAGTGTTCTCTGAGTGGTGGCCACATTGCTGGCCTTATTTGAGGCCAGGTGGAGGCCCACAGTGTCACCCACCCTCCCTGTGAATGTCCACATGGGACAAAGGTAACACTTCTGTTGGGAAAGTGGTGTTGATTTTGTGGACACCTAAAGGTTCTGTGGGCCCTGCTTAGGGCAGCCGCACGCTTGGCTCCTTACTGCTGCACGCCACGTTCTGATTTCTGCTGTCTCCACTGGGCCTGGGCCTCCAAGACCTGTTTCCTTCTGCATGGCCCCTCTCTTTTTCTTGTGTCTGACTCAGCATGCCCTGCACCTTGTTCCGGGCGGCAGGGGGAGCTCCACTCAGACTCTGGGCCTGTCTCTGGGCACAGGGTACCAAACGCTCTGCTGCCCCTATGGTGACCAACAGCTAAGCTTCCCCAGCTCCTGGGCACTCTGGGCAGGGCAGGGCCTCTGGAGAGGTTGCTGCTCCTGGTTGGCCTCAGACCCGCCCTTCCCAGCACCACCAGCTCACGTCCAGAGGCCACAGCTGGGGCAGCAAGGGACTGGACCAGAAGAGTGCGGCATGTGCTGGGTGGCTTGCAGTGATGAGGGTCAGCCCTCAGGGCTTGGCAGCAGGTCTTGGGGCGCTGAGAGGGGTGGGCACATTGCTCTCTAGGCCGCAGTTTCTCTTTTCAGAGATGGGGTTTATTTGTGGTCCTGGTGTCCCCCAGGGCCTGCGACCGGAAGGAGGAGGACTCCACATCCGACACCCTGAGCCAGAGATGCCAGGTGAGGGCGTAGCCTCGCCTCCTGGCACTGATGCAGAAGGTGGGAGGCAGCAGGGAAGGCAGGCTGGGGCTTGCGGCGGCCTCGCTGCAGTACAAGGGGCCACCACAGGCCCTGGAAACGGAAGCCATTGAGAGCTGGCTGGGGTGGGGAGCTGGCTCAGGACTCACAGCAGAGGTATCCGGTCCCTGGCCTGGGGGCAGGGGCGGCAGGGGTGAGGGCTGGTTCCTGGGAGCCCCTCATTTTCAGGGGGAGCACAGACCACTCCCTCCCTGGTCTGGATGTGGATGTCACCCCCCTGGGTCCCTGCCAGGCATTCAGGGCCAGGGCTGGACTCTCCAATTAAGTGACAGGAGCAGGAAACCTCTCTACTCCAGGTCCAGCCTGGCCCTACATGCAGCCACCAGTGTGTGATCGTCCCTGACGGAGCAGTTCCCAAGGGTTGGAGCGGGGCCAGAGGTCTGAGCCCAGAGGCTTTGCCACCTTGGCCCAGGCTCCTGGAGGGTCAGCCTGAACCCTATGATGCACCCAAGGGAGACAGGCCTGACCAGAGCAACCTGGCCCCTTCCCCCACATGCCCTGATCACTGGCCCCCCTGCCACAGAACATGCCATGGCTGGTATGAGGACAGCATAGAGGGCCTTCTTCTGGGGCTCAGGTGGGCGTGGGGCTCCTAGGTGCCAGGTGTGGTGGGGCCCGTGCCAGTGGCTGACCTCATGATCCTTGGTGGCCACACCTCGGCTTGTGGCGGCCAGCGTTTGCAGGGCTGTTCCCTAATTTGGCTCCGCGGTGCCAGCCCAGCCAGAGCCCCATGCCTGGCCATGTTCCGGCAGGCATGTTGAGGCACAGCCGCTACGGCTGAACAGGAAGCTGACGTGCAGGCAGCTGGTGGTGCTGACGGGGCTGTTGCTTGGCTTGCGCCGGGGGCCAGGGAGACCCTGGGCTGGAGACGCCAGCACTGTGGTGAGCCTGGGGCCAGGCTGGCAGTGAGGACCCAGGGAGAGGAGGGGTCCCAGGTGGAGGAAGAGAGCCTGGCTCAAGGGGGGGCTAGGGGAGGGTGCGCTTGCCCTGTGCTTGGCTGCCCTCCTCATGCTGGCTGTGGGTCCAGGCGTCTCCACAGAGATGTCTGTCCTGGGCAGCTCAGAAGGCTCTGGGTCTGGAGTCCCTCTGGTACCAAGGAGGGGAAGGAAAGGCACTGAGGAGAGGCACCAGGAGGCCGTTAGCGTAGCTGGTCCAGGACCGCAGTGGTTGGGTGCTGGGCAGGGAGGGGTGGGCAGGGAGCTTCCGGGCAGGGACCCTGGAGCAGGGCAGGTGCTGGTTGGAGTGTGGTAAGTTAGAGCCCTGACATACAGCCTCCAGGAGACTGGGAGACCACAGTGCCTCCACTCACAGCAGGACGTGGGTAAGGCTGAGACCCTGGACCTGCATTAACTCTGCTGTGAGACCACACTGGGAGGGCCCCAGGGAGCCCTGGGTGTTTTGGTTACCTGGCCTTGTGGGTTTGCTCTGTGAGGCTGGCCAGCTCCTGGGCTGCTTCCTACCTGGAAAACCTTGATGAGAAGCCGGCACTCAGCGGGCACACTTGGCAAGGAGACCTCTGGCTGCGCCTGCTCTGCAACAAGCCCAGGAGTGCCCACAGACCCACCCACCCACACCCTCGGCTCCAAGTCCTCCCTGCCCAGCAGAGGGGCACTGTTCTTGTGGGCTGGGTAGAGCTGGCTGCAGGTCCTCTAGGGTGTGCGGTCTGCTGTGGTGCCTACTACTGCCCCATTCCGCTTCCCTGAGCGGCACAGACCCCGGCTGACTCTGCCTCTCTTGCTCTCAGGCCTGCGATGGGCCACAGGCCCAGTGGCCACCCCTGCAGGGGACACCAGGGGAGCACAGCCACCTGCAGACAGCCTCCTGCCTCCTGCTGACCCTGGCCACCCTGCCACTAACTGGGCCAGCACACCCCTTCCTCCAGCATGGCTCCCCCGCCAGCCAGGCCCCTCATCTCTGCCCCTCTGCCTGAGGACCCAGGGCCTGCTCTGGATAGCAGATGGCTTTTCCTGAGTGCCAACATTCTGCCTGTGGGTAAGTAAAGCCATGCTGGGCTAGAGGGAGAGGTGTTCCTGCCGAGGGACCATCCTGGGGCCCTGGGGAGGATGGGCTTCTCTAGAGGCCCCCCTGACCCCCGAACCATCCCATCAGGGAGCTGTAGCAGTGCGGGGTGGCCAGCATGTGTCTGTTCTCTGTGCTGGCAGAGTCCGGCTGGGTGGACACAGAGTGAGCGGGCAGGGAGCGGGGTGGGGTTGGCCCCTGTACCCAGAAGGCCCAGGGCAGGCCCGAGCAGCTTCCGGGTCAGGTATGGAGACCTGCATGCCACCCCCCACACTCCCCAGCCCTGGTTGCCTGCTGCCCTGTTTGCACTGCGCCTGCCCTGGCTCTGCGGCTGGCTGCAGCTCGTTCGCCCCACACCTCCACATGTGCCTGGACAGGTCCCCGCCAGCCTCACGCACACTGCTCTGCCGCCCCAGCTTTCATCTCAGTGCTACCTGGCAGGCCCCGCCCCAAGCAGGATTCCTGTGGGTGGAGCAAGCCGAGCTCCCGGGGCTCAGGCTGGTATGCTGATGCTGCGTTGGGCAGGTCCTGGCCTGGAGGTTGCTCTGAGGGCAGGGGTCAGGGTCGTGGTCCGCCCCAGGTCCCAGGCCTCCTGGACCTGGTGGGAATGGGCCCTGTTCTGTGGGGCCAGCCCCTGCCTTGGCTGTGCAGCTCAGCGCCCCGTGTGTGGGGCACAGCAGGCTGCCATGTGAAGTGTGTGGAGCGGGTGTAGGGTGTCCTGGAGTGGCCCTGGCTCACTGACAGGGTCCCGTGCAGGCGGCTTGCACAGGAGCCAGCCTCAGGTACAGGCCCAGTGTGTGCCACCCATACCCTAGGACCCAAGGCTGTTGCGTCCTGCAAGGGTCCAGGCCTGCCTCCAGATGGGCAGGTGGGCTGCCAGAGGCAGGGGCTGAGCTGGTCCCTGTCCCCAGCCTTGCTGCTCAGTCCCGTCAGGGAGCACAGGTGGGGACGCAGAGTGGCTGCCGGGAGGAGAGGGCTTGCCAGCAGGGCTGGGACTGGATGTGGTGGAGGCCGCTCCACGTCCAGCAGGGCCCTTGTGGCTGCAGCCCCTGTGCACCGTCTGCCCCAGTTTTGCGTATCCGTGGTAACGAGTTTCAGGGAGCGTAGCTCAGTCTGATTCC
Organism: Ctenomys sociabilis; assembly: GCA_004027165.1. Lineage (NCBI taxonomy): Eukaryota > Metazoa > Chordata > Mammalia > Rodentia > Ctenomyidae > Ctenomys > Ctenomys sociabilis. The sequence goes on from PVKA01012314.1 coordinate 42,374, forward strand.
TGGGATGCAGGGAGGACTGTATAGCGCTGCTGGCGCCTGGCAGGTGGAGGCTGCTACATTGTTAGGGTGTGGCCCTGATCCCCAAACTCAGGGCCTTGAAGCGCAGAGTGTCCCATGTAGGTGCTGAGGCCTCACTGTCCTAGGCCCATCCCTCTCTGTCCCACCCTGGGTGCCTGAGGTCATGGATGGCAAAGGTGGAAGGTCAGAAGGAGCCACTGCTGGGCTGGACAGACACCAGGATGTCCTTTGAGGGAGGGTGGTCCCTGGCTCCCAGGCTTTGGGAGCTGTCCCGTAGCCACCCGGCCACCCCAGACACCTTCCTGTGGGCCATGGGGGAGGAGGCGGAGGCAGCTGCACCCTGCTCTTTCTATGGCTCCATGCCACCCATCCTTCTTCCAGTGCGTGGATGGCCTGGCGGTACACAGGGACTGTGTGTTGCCACTGTCCCTGAGGTGGGCTGCGCTTGCAGTGAATGGGGCTACTGAACCCATGACGTGGAGGGGCTCCTCCCTCCACTGCCCGTCCACCATGGCCCGGGCCCAGGGGCTCATGACTTGGGCATGGACAAGGCTGCATGGCTCCTGGAGACAGATGCCTGCTGCTGAACCGGTGCACACAGCTGGGTCTCTGCCTTGTTGGTGGAGAAAGGGCCTGGATGGCCCAGGGAGGCCTATCGTGCTGACTGGTGCTGTCCTGCGGGCCCTGTGTACTGAGGGTTCCAGCTGGTGCTGCCTGTCTCTGGGTGCCTGGGCCATGGGCCAGCTGGATTGCGAATCAGGCTATGAGAACCAGTGGGTCAGCCTGAGCTACGAGCTGGGTTGGAGATGGGGTGTCTGAAGGCAGGACATGTATGCCGAGAGCAGGGCTCTCCAAAGACCCCCACTGTGCCATGATATCTGCCCTCGTATGGCTTTTCCTCCTGGTGAAAGGGAGCCAGGCATGAAGAGCTGCAGCTAGGAACAGGAGATTATAGACAGATAAACATCCAGGCTGCCTTTGCAGGTTTCGGCCTGCACCCCTCTGACCCCGGAGTTTGTCTCGGAAGCAGACTTTAGTGGGGGCCCTGGGCGGCCGAGCACTTACTTTGTTCCTGTGATGCCGACCAGAATGGCCCCGCTAGCGCACCTCACTTTGGCTCTGCACTCACACACAGCTTTGGCCGTTTCCGTGGAGGCTGCACGTCTGCATGCAGTGGCATTTGATCTGCGCTGGGCTCTTTGAAGCTCCCGCCTTCAGCCTCTTCCTGAGGAGCTGGAGGAGGTCTCAGCGGTGTGTGCTGTGGGCCTCGCCAGGGAGCCCAGTATCTCTCCAGATCCAAGGCATGGGGTGTAGGGCCAGGGCAGTTCTTGGCCAAGGAGGACACATGGACTCTTCTCCAGAACCACCTGGGGACAGTGACCCAGTGGCAGCTGCTTGGAGTCTGAGTCTGGAGGCAGATGGATGTGTGCCAGCTGTTGCAGGCCATGGGCTGGACCAGGGCTTCTGTGCGTCTCCCGGGGCAGAAGTAGGTTGGAGCTTCTCCTGGCCACGGAGACTTGGGTGCACATCACCCAGCCATGACCCAAGGGGGGCTGTATATTGGGGTCCTGGGGGCTGATGAATAAGGCTGGGGAGGGGTTGAGGAGTGGGGAGTTGTGGGAAGCTGGGGTCCACAGGCCACCACCACAGCTGCCCAGGCCGGCATGAGCCCAGCAGTAGATGACACTAGTCCTGGGCAGCAGGCTGATGCCTGGGGCCTGGCCCCACCTATCTGTTTCCCTGCGCTGCAGCCCAGTCCTGGGAGAAGAGAGCAGCAGCCGGTGGCCGGAGTGGCCCAGGCTGGGCTGCTCCTGCCTTTGCTGCTGCGCACCAGAGGCCTGGGCGGGTGGTTGTAGCTCACTGCTTCCTGGACAGAGCTTCTGCTGTTGGGGGAAGAAGCAGGGCTGGCCTTTGTCCTGGGGTTCGCGGGAGTGCAGAGGAGGGTGTGGGCAGTGCGGTGGTCCTGAGAGGCCAGCTGAAGGGAGCTGCCCTGGGTCTGGAGGTACCATGTGGGCTCGAGGAGTCCAGCTCTTGAGTGGCCACTGGCGCCTATCCCTCTGGGGCCCACTGCTTGGCCCCATGTGCACTGTGCTGGGTCCTGGTGCCACAGGCAGGTGAGGGCAGTGTGTAAACTGGCTTGTGGGGTGGGGGGGTCTGGGTCTGCATTCTCTCCAGCCTCCCAAGAGGGTCAAGCAGTGGCCAAGGGCTGTCCTACCTGGCATGGGGCCTTGGAGTCCTGTTCTGGAGATTCGGGCTCCCTTGCGCCTGCACAGTACCAGGAGTGCTGCTCGCACCCCACCCAGCCCCCACCCTGACCTGCTGTGGACTGTTGGCTACCCTGCCCATGTCTCAGACATGCACTCACTGAGAGCCCAACTTCAGTCTGCCCCAGCTTCCCTCTCGGGGCAGACTGCCTGCCCCGAGTCATCCTCCGGCCAGATCGGGGGGCAGCCTCCCACCCACCACATCCCTTGCCACAGGCATCCCTGTAGGCCTAGGTCCCGACCTTACTCAGCTCTGCAGCTTCCCTGGCCTAGCCTGGGAAAATCGGGGCCACTGCCCTCTGTCCCCCTCCTGCTCTGAACCACCCCACACACATGTATATACACCACGCATGTGCTCCCAGTAGACACACAGGCCACACATGTGCGCGCGCGCACACACACACACACACGATGCATGCACACACGTGCACATGTCCATCACCTCGGCCAGCACCTCCTCACCAGGCACTCTGAGCTCTGCCCTGCCTCCTCTATCCACTCCAGCAGCGCCTGCCCTCTGAAGACCTTCCTGCCAGAGCGCCCAGGCCCCCATTGGCTTTCAGAAAGCACCTGGTAACTTGGCTGGATGTGTGTGTCACCCTGGCCCCTGGTCCCAGGCCTCCTCCAGGTAGGGTCACCCTGAACTCCTCGCCCCCCAGCCAGAATCCTGGGGATGCCAGAGGGAGGCGTGAACAGCTGTAGGGCGGCGCGAGTGAACGGGATGCCCTGGCAGCCCAGCAGCCGGTGCTGGCTGTGTGTGCAGGCGGCAGTTGGTTTACAGCCGGGATCTGCGTGGGGGCCCAGGGCTTGGCGTGGTGAGACAGGGCAGGACCTGCACCCTGTGGCCCTGGCAGCAGCTCTGTGGGCCCAGGCAGCCCTGCAGGGTGGGCACCTCCGTCAGCGTCCACTTCCTGGGCAGGGTGAGCCCTGCGTGGTGGTGGGGTTCTCAGCTACCCTGCTTCACCCCTGCTCTGAGCTCTGGGTGGGCCTGGCCCTGACTACACCTCCTTCCTGCTGACTCTAGCTGGGCAGCAGTTGGATGGAGCAGTGTCAGACAGCATGGAAGAAAGTGAGAGGCCCACCCTGCCACGGCCTCCCTCTGCCCTCGAGCCAGGGGCAGCCAGCTCTGGTACTGTTACCACTCTCCTCCTAGCTGGGCATCTGTCTCATCCGACCTGTGCCCCACTCTCAGGGAAGCTGAGAGTGGCCCTGCCCCACTATAGGCTCCCCTGACTGGAATGCTGCTCCAGGCCAACAAAGGGCCCCTGGGGACCCTGGGTGGGTGCTAGCTTCCTCCTCTCCTTGTGTCTCAGTTTGCCCCTGCAGAAGGCATGATGCCAGGAGTCACCTGTGGGCCTCCAGAACTGCCCCCACCTTTTCCTGCTAGCATCAGAAAGGCACAGCCAAATGTCTGGGGTCTCATGGCGGGGCAGGCTGAGTCCCTGCCCCACACCCCGCTGGGTGGGCCCCGCTGGCACCCTCCCCTGGTGCCGTGTGGGAAGTGCGCGTGGCAGGGACAGAGCTGATCTGCGTGGCGTCTCGGGTTCTGATTGAGGACGGGATGTCTTAAGACCAGATGCCGGTGGAGAGTGGAACGCATACTTTCTAAATTTAGCCAGCTGCGACTGCACATTTACCCAATTAGACTCATCGATTTGGCTTGCGAGCTGGCTCTGTGCCTCTTGCTGCTGCCCTGCCCGTGGCACTCGGGGCTGTGTGGCCGTAGCAGGGGAGAGCAGGGTGTCCACATGTCGCCGAGCCTGGCCCTGCTCTGAGCCATCTGCCATGCCCTGAGTCGAGAGCCACTGGGGCCGAGAGCTGCGCGTGGTGCGTGAGCAGGAGCGAGAGGCACAGCCTGAGGTCCGGACTGCGGCAGCACTGGGCTGTCGCTCCTTGCTTGCAGGAATCTCGCTTTCTTGCTGGGAAGGCAGATTCCAAGCAATATGAGGCCCATCCTGGGACACTGGGAGGGGCAAGGCAACCAAGGAAGGCCTCCTGCAGGAGTCCCGTGTGCCACACATTGGCAACCAGGCAAAGGGTGGGGTCATGTGGAGGAGTTGGCTCGTGCGCTGTGAGGTGGGGCAGATGCTGAGGGAGACAGCTAGGCCGGCGGGGGCCCTGGGCGCAAGGCTGAGTGTCTGATGGAGAGGTGCCTGGAGAGCCCAGGAGGCTAGGGACCTGAGGCCCAGGGAGCATGCATCTAGCATACCCGAGAAGGAAGGACCAGGGGCTGGCTGGCTGGCTCTGTGTCTTCAGAGCTGCAGCCACGTGCACCTGGGCACTGAGGCAGGTGCATGCCATCAGCAGCCACACCACTTCGCTGCACAGTGGACCTGCACCAAGACCCCGACTGATGGGCAGCCAGCCATGGCACTCCTGGAGCTGGTGCTCAGGAGTCGGCACTTCTTTCATGTCTTCTACCCACGTCTCAGCTTTGGCTTTGCACAGTAGGAAGCCTGGGTCTCCCTGCCGTCCGGGGTCTCTGGCCCTCAGCCACATCTTCTGGAGCACAGGTCTTATGCATCTTTTCTCCTGGGCCTTTGTTTCCACAAGCTGCTGGCTCTAGCTGGGGCGGAGCCTGGCACCTCTGTCCTCTGAGAGCCCCTCTTCTCTCCCAGGGCACTCTGAGAAGCATGCAGTGGATGTGGCTGGAGGGTGCTGCTCCTTCTGGGTGCCCAGGAAGTGGACAGGGCAGGCCTCCCCACCCTGTGTGCACCCAGCCAGGGGTCTTGAGGCTTGGTGTCGTTACTCAGGGCTGTCACTCTTTGAAGAGGCTGGGGACAGGCGGAATGCAGAAGGGAGCCGCCGGTGCCACTGGCCAAGCCCCCACTGGCCGGCAGCCAAGCAGCGCTGACTCTGACTCTCGGTGCCTTCCAAGCAGGACCCCAGCCTGGCCTGGGGGCCCCAGGGCACCAAGGCTGGGGTTTGTTTGGCCATTCCTCCTCCGGGGTGGGGATGGTGCTGCTCTGGTGTTGAGGCAGAGAAGTGAGGGCGGCACTTTGGGAGAGGACTGGATGAGCGGCCTTGTCCGCATGGAGCAGTGCCCCCTGGGCACCCTAAGCCTGAGGGGCCTTGTAACTCCTCTGTCCCGTCCTCAGCCCCCTACATGCAACACCCAGGGCCCTCAGTGCAAGGCATCTGCAGTCCCTAGTGGGAGCGATGGCCAAGCTCTGCTGTAGGTGTGGCGGTGGTGGAGTTGCCCTGGCAAGGGACCCCAGTGACTTGCAGTTTGGTTGGGCAGTGGCCGGGGCACCTGCAAAGCAGAAAGCTTGTGCTCATGGCCTGCACATGTAGATGGACTCCCGAGGGCCAGCATGGTCAGCTGTCCACTGGGGAATGGAGAGGCCAGGAACGTGGAAATCAACACAGATCTGAATCTGTGCTTGGGGAAACAGGCCTGGAGAGAGGAGGCAGAGGCTGCTTGCTGGTCTCTAGATCAAAGCCAGGGAGTGACAGGGTTTGCCATGTGTGAGACACCTCCAGTGCACCTCCCTGGCCCCCTCCCAATGCACCCCAGGAATCCGCTCCCCTCTAGTGCCCATTTCGGTCTTGTCCCAAACAGGGCCTTTCTCCTCTGACAGTGAGGCTGGTGGGCCCAGAGGTTGGCATCTGGTCAGTGGCCACAGCCTGCTGGTAGGACAGGCCAGAGCGCCCGTCAGATCCTGAAGAGGCATCCTGGCGTGGGCAGCTTCCCTAGCAGCCTGGGTCTTCCTGTGCCATAGCTGGCTGCCTGGGGCTGGCTGGGAGCCCTTCCTCAGCTCTGTGGTCAGGGCAGGCTCTCGGCAGAGGAGGGGGCCTGGGGGTTGGGGTGTCCAGGCCTCTACATCCCGGCCTAAAGCTGCTGGAGAGGGGGCGGGGTCAGAACCTGGCGCGGTAGTCAACAGCTGGCCCTGCGCAGGAGGCTGGGGCAGCTAGAGGAGTCCTGGCCTTGGGAACGGGCTACCAGCGTGCGACTAGAGCCTCCTATCCTAGTCCCCTCCAGGCCTGAGGAACAGTTTCCAAGACAGCAATCTGAAGTCCTCCTCAGAATCAGATGGGGGAGGGCCTCGCGGCGAGCAGGGGTGGGCTTGCCTCTTAGAGGAGTGCTTCCAGGGCGCTGCAGGTGCCCCTCTGCAGGTGGGGTGGGGGATGGGCGGCCCGACCCTACCTTCCCACACCTGCGGGGGGATGGGCGTTGTGGAGCCCTCGGCCCCGCCCCCTCTGCTCGGGTCTGTCCGGCTTTCAGGGGTGGGGGTTGGGGGGAGGCGCTGCATCTTTCTGCGAAGGGAAAGTACTTTGGCTGCGGCGGCGCGGGGCGGGCAGGGGGTGTGGTGCGGAGCGCGAGTGACAGCGCGCTCCTTTCGGCTGCGCCTCCGCGGGGCGCAGTGTCACCGTGTCACCGAGCGCGCACAGCCGCGCGCCCCGGGAGGAGCAGCGATGCCCCCCGTGCCCGCGCCCCGGCCGGGCCGCTGACCACCGCGCCGCTGCAGAGACAATGGACGAGGGAGCCGCACCGCAGGGACACAGTAGGTGCCGCGCTGCGGGGGACGGGGGCACTGGGGCCGCGGGGGCTGGGGGGTCGCCGCTGTCGCTGTCGCTGCCGGGTCAGGGGGCGGGGCCGGCCATGGGCGAGGTAGGGTGAGGTGCAGCGCCTCGCGGGGTTCCAGTGCTAGGGCGGGTCCAGGCCTCTGCAAACTTTGTACCCCACGGGGTGGGTGTCCTGGGCCAGGGTCCTGGCAGCTGGTAGGTGGCACGGCTTGGCTGTGTAGCCTGGGAGGTGCTAGGTGACGCTTGCAGCTCTTACCTGCAGCCCAGGCTGAAGGCAGGTGGGGAACCACCACCCCCACCCCATATACACACACTGTCTGTAGGAGAGCAGGAGGTGTAGAGAAGAGCAGGTATCCTTGGGGGGGGGTGGGCATGGTGCAGGGAGGGGCCAGCACAGAGGAGGTGGGGCCACCCCTTGGCCCTTGAAGCAGATATGGTAACCTCGGCTCCCCACTCAAGCTGAATTTTCTCCCTTAAGCAGAGACCTGGTTTGTGTCCTCCTGTCCCATAACATTCAGGACCCCAGACATGACCCAGCTGCCAAAGTGCCAGCTGGTGTCCCGCCAGGCTCCTGGAACTGAGGGCCAGTTGGAGATCTGCAGCCACAGAGGGGACTTCAGGCACCATGGGCAAGGGTGCAGGTCAGAGGTCAGAGGTCAGAGGTCACCATCCTGCCTCCCAGTCTCTTTGGTGGGAACCAAGGCAGCCTGCACACCTCCCTCTGGGACTCTGGGCTGCTGGAAGAAATTGGCTGCACCCCTAGACACATCCCCTCCACCCTGACACAATCATGTCCTCTGCAGGTTCTAAAGGGAGGGTCTGGGTTCCAGTAGGACAGGGAAACAGGCATGTGGCAGGCAGGGTCAGCCCTGGGCTCCCCCGAACCCTATGTGGTCCCTTCCCCGAGGTCCTACTGTCCTGCACCTGCCCTGTGGGGCAGGAGAGCTGACCCTTCATGGTCATTGGTATTGGGAACCTGACATGGCTCCAGCTACGTCCCCAGAGAACCCGGGACAGCCAGAGGAGAGGCTGGTGCTGGCCTAGGTGTGGATGGGACTTGGTGGCACATCTATGGGGCTTCTAGGACCTTAATCTGGCAGCCTTGATGTCAGTTGGTGCAGTGAACATGAGTCTGGGGCAGGCTGCCATCCAGCCCTGATAAAGCTGGCATGGGACAGCTGAGAGGAGCCCAGAAGGGGGTTGGGCAGGGGCTCCTCCTATAAGTGACAGGCAGAGACCCCCCCGGCTGGTGCCTGAGCTGGGCCTGTGGGCCTGGAGTCCCCTCGCAGGTCTGGGTACCTCCCCTAGGGGCCAGAGGGCCCTGTGGGCAGGAAAGACCACTACAGACCCTCTTGGAGGATGTGGGGGTGGGTGGCCCCAGCAACGGAGGCCTTCCTTCACTGCCCCACCGAAGCTCAGGTTACATAATCCCCCACCCCACACACTGGTTGCTGTAAGCAGCAGCAGCCAGGTTTGACAATACAAGTTGTAATTGGATTTTAATTTTTAATGTCTGCAATAGAGGAAGCGCTACGGGCCAATTTGTATATACTGTGTTTCTCCTCGCGCGATAGGACCACTTCATTTGCTGCTGACTACTGTGCTCACCTTGTCGCCTGCCCCATGGAAGGGTGTGAGCCAGGGACCCGAAGGCCGCCTGCCACCTGCTCCGGTGGAGGGGATGCCGATGGGCAGGTGTGGGGTGGGTAGAGGGGTGGGCAGAGGTGGCCTCAGGCTGCCTGGCCAGGGCAAGGCTGCCTCCTTGCCCCGCTCCCACAACTGCCGCCACCCTGCCTGTGTGCTGTGGGCTCTGTCTGCCCTGGTTGCTGGGCAGAGGGGGCTGCCAAGGGCCCAGGCATTAGCCTGCTCTAGAAAGACGCAGCTGCCTGACACCTGCTGCTCTCAGGCCATTGCAGACCTGGCCGGGACTCTTGACCCAAAGGCCACTGGGCACAGGTGACCCACGTTCTTGGGGTGTCACTTGCCGTGGCCAACACTCCCCCTTCGTTCCATGAGCCAGGAGTGGGGGTGGGAGCCAGGGCTCTCAGAGGCTGACCAGTGTTGGGGTGCAGAGGTCCTGGTGGGGAGAAGTGGTCCACAAGCAGCCAGGTGCTGGGCAGAAGCAGGACCCTAGGCCAGGAGGTCCCTCCTGCAGCCCCAGCCAGAGGGGTCCCGGCCAAGACGGCTTGTCAGCGACCGCCCTCCGGATTATTCTTAGGTCTGTTGTGTAACAGGCAGCATCGGAGGCAGAGGGAGGAAGGGCTCCTAGAGACGTCTCCAGTGGCAGCTGCTAGCCAGCCGGGAGTCAGCTTTTGTCCTTCTCATCCGCCCAGCATGAGGGGACAAAGGTGGCTTCTTGGCCACCCAGCATGAGCAGGCCAGCCTGGGGCAGGGGAGAGGGGCAGGGCTGGGGTGGTAGGGTCTGAGCCCCTTCACCTGCCAGACTCCCTAAGGTGGAGGCTGACCCTGGCTGGCACCCTGGTCTCTGGCACTGCAGCCCTGTGTGTGTGTGTACCCGCACAAATGTGTGCAAGTGTGTGTGTGCACGCGCCTGCGTGTGTCCTCCTCCCTGCCTGGCTTGGAAGAGCAGTGGCCTGGGGAGGTGGGAGAGGACGCCCTGTCTGGTCTGAGCTGCACCCTTTGGGCCCTCTTTCTGCCTTCCCTTCCCGCCCCCTTCTGTGTTCCCAGCAGCCTTTGGGTGCTGATTCTGGGGTCTCCACCCCCACAGATATTAGCACGCTCTTTGCACCTGTTTTCTGAGCGCCTGTGATGTACAAGGTCCCCATGGGCGGGCAGTGCTAGGAGAAGCCAGGCCTGGTGGCAAACAAGAGGGACTTGGGGGGCCGGGGACCAAGGAGCCTCCGGGCTGGTGTTCATTCCCACCAGGGTCAGTGTCTGTATCTGTGCATCCACCTGCGTGTGTGGCGTCCTTCCTGTCTCCTCTTCCTAGCACGGGACCTGAGGAGATGCAGGCACACACCTGCACACCGCACACCTCTTGCCCCTGGCGGCCTGGGGGAAGGGCAAGCAGGCTGGTACCCCTGGGGCTCTGTGTGCCTTGGACCCAGACTGCTGTGTGTAGTGAGCTTATGCCAAGCTCGATTAGGACTGAGCTGCTACCCAGAGAGAGACCTGGAGAGCAAAGGCCTAACAGGACCCCCACCTGCATCTGGGGAGCCCCAGGGAGGCCTTGACCCCTGGGCCACACCAGGACCTCAAGCTGAGCTCCTGACCTGGGGTACGCCCAGCCTGGACCTGGCTAGGGCTTGGGGAGAGAGGTGCCCCTCCAGGGTCAGCAGCATCCCTCTTGGACAGCTGCTCCATTTTTCTGGACATCCCCCACGATCTGAGGGCCACAGAGACACCGCTGAAGACACGTGTCCTGGGCACCAGCCTCTGAGGTCCCCTCAGGGCTCTGGCCCCCGACTGGCAGGGCCCCTGCACTCTTCCCTTCTGTCAGGCAGCATCTCAGCCAGCTACAGGTCCTGCTCAGACCTTTGGAGCAAGCACATTGCCTGCCAGCCCTTGAGAGGCCTGGTGCTCCTGGTGGCTGCTGCGTCCTGGTCCCAGGGCCCGTGCTGGCAGCAGCACTGTGCAGGAGCCTCCCGTAGCTCCTGCCGGTGTCTGGCACCGTGCTTTCCAGGGCGCCCAGTGGCAGCAGCCTCACCGCTCCTGTTTTGCCTCTCCCAGCAGCCTTCTCTGTCTTCCTCCCTTCTTTCCTCCTTTCTCTTGGAAGCTGCTTGTGCTGGGAATCAGGGCTCCCCAAGTGACTTCCAGTGGCCTCCTCATCTCAGGACCCTTAATCACATCTGCAGGCATGGCTCTTCCAAGTCAGGTCACGCTTGCTGCTTCTGGGATGGGGACACACCTTGGGCATTAACCCTGCCACCAGGGCCCTGCTGTCTGCTTGCTGCTCCCCTGCCTGAGCCTGGGAGCGGAGGGGCAGGGCCAGCTAGGGTCTGCTTTCCACAGGCTGGGGATGGGGCAGGGGACACATGGCAGGGTGCAGAGTTCCCCAGCAGTGCTGCCTCCCAGGTTGCTGCTGAAAGGGTCTCTGCCTGGGCCTGGCATGGTCTCCACAGGGAATTGGGGAGGTGCAGAAGCCTGAGTCTCCCGAGTCCTCGAGTCCTCACTTGGAACCTGCAGAGGCTTCTGGCTCCCTCCCATGCAGTGCAGGTGTGGCAGGTGGGAGGAGGCAGCTCTCTTAAGTGCACTGGGCTTTGCATGGCCCTGACAGCCTCTGAGCCTGAGGGCCTCCTGTTCTGGGATGCTTGGCCCACTTCTACCCCCACCGTGGCCACACCATACATCGTCTCCATGGGGAGCAGGTGTCAGGCCAGGCAGGGCAGGGATGGGGTCTCCCCAGGCCTCTTCTGTCCCCACACGAGTTGTCCATGCTGGACAGAGCCTCTGCCTGGACAGTGAGGGCCAGGTTCCTGGAGTGGAGGACCTGGCCCTGGCCCAGTGTCACTCCCTGGTGCTTCTCAGCTTTGGTGTGGAAACAAGAGGCTGGCACAAATTGGGGCTGCCTCAGTTTCCCTGAGCCTTGCCCCGAGCCCACGCTGTCTCAGGAATGGGTGAGCAAGGCCATGTCCCTGTAGCCAGATCCTCGGTGTAGGGGGCTCCCCTGATGTCTTGGGGAGCTGCAGACCTGCCCTCCAGTGCCCTGTGTTTAAGGCATTGCAGGCACAGATGACCAGGCAAGTGGCTGTGTCACAGTGTTCCTTTCCTGTCACTGAGCTCAAGGGGGCAGGTGCGTGGGAGCCCTCCAGGGATTTGGCCCTCGTCTGCAGAAGGCTCAGAGGATTCTTCCTGAAACCTTTTCAGTGGCCCCCCTGGCTGCTAGCCCTCTCTGGGGTGGCAGGCCCTCTGGGCACCTCATTAAGGAATCAGGAAGAGCTCCGATTGCCTCCCAGCCCAAGTGCTCGCAGGGCTCTCTGGGATGCTCTGGAGAGGAGTGAGTGAGCAGTCCGGCCCTGCCTGGCGCCTCCTGCCTGACCCTGATCCCGGGACCCCCAGGCCCAGCGCCTCAGAGGCCCCCATGCCCCATGCTTGCCACCTCCAGGCTCTAGGTTCCTGGGTGAGGTTCTCATGGCTCAGTTTTCCCATCTGTATCACGGCATGGACATGGCTGCTGGTGGAGAAGGCGAGGAACCTGCTGGGAGGCGGGGCAGCTGTCCCAGGGCCAGCTTCCAGGAAGGAATGCTGCCTTGCAGAGGCGGCTTGGACAGTGGCTCAAGGCTTCCTTCCAATCCACCGCTCTTGTCCCTTGGAAATAGGACTTGGGGTGCAGCTTAGAGCAGAGCCCAGGGCAGAGGGCTGCAGACAGCCTGGTGTGTCTGGAGGGAGAAGTCGCAGATGGGCCAAGTGCCAAGGCACTACCCACACCCCCATGTGTCCCAGGGCCGAGCCAGTGTGTCCCATACCAGCACCATAATACTCGGCAGTGTCCTGGGGGACACAGCCAGCTGTGACAGGTGAGAAATTGCAGCCAAGGATGTGGCTAATGAAGACAGATCTCGGGGCTATGTGATCAACGCCAGCCTCAGGAAGCCTGGTTACTCTGCAGAAGATGTCATGACTCTGCCTGTGCTGGGTCCTTGGTGTCCCCTCTGGTGCTGGGGCTGCCTCTGGGGCCAGTGATGTGGATCAGTCAGCTGTTTGGGTCTGCAATGCGGGTGTGTAGTGGACTCTTGCTGCGGCCCCTGTGGATGGGCCTTGGTCCCCTGGTCTAGTGGCCCTGGGCTATGTGGGCAGCTGCCATGGGAGAGGCAGTGATTCTGGCAGGGGAGGCTGTGTCTTCTGTGTGTCGGCCTGGAAGTGCCTTTGGCACAGAAACCGTATCCAAGCCCGAGATCTTTTAGAAATGCCAACCCTGGAAAGCGTGGCATGTGTTCCGTCATGGGCTGAAGGGCTGAGGCTGAGCAGAGCCTTCTGTCTGGACACTGAGCCCAGTGGCCTTGAGGTCTTTCGGGAAGGCATATGGCTTGGGGTGGAGCTGGGCCGAGGCCCCCCCGGCTCTCAGGGAGTGAACCGGAGCTTCCCAAGGAGCTGCGCCCCTGGCTTCCTGCTGCACACACCGGCTGGCCTGCTGGGAAAGCTGCCCTGCGGAAGTGGAAGTATGGTGCCTCTGCTCAAAGGCAGCAGCTGCTGGCCTCTTATGAGCCCCACAGAGAGGGACCAATGTGACCGGGAGGGAGCCCTCGATCCTGTGCCTCCCCCAGCTCCTCACCTCCCAATCCCAGCCTGTTGGGCCTTTGGAGTGACCAACAGGAATGGTAGGAGGCTGGGGTGGGCAGGGTCCCGTGCACTGTCACCCTCCTGAGCCTCTCCAAGGTGCTTAACTATTTCATGGGGACAGCAGGTTACTGGCTGGGGCTGTTCGTTGGATCCTGGTGGGGCCGAGACTCCTGACCCCTGCCCGGACCTGGCTCTTTTGTCTCGGCAGTGCCCCTGGCTGGTCTCTGCTCCCACAGCATCAGCCCCTCCAGGTCCCAAGCCACAGCTTCTGGCTAGCACCCTTGCTTCGTGCAGCCCAGCTCAATGGGAGCCCAGGAGATAGAGACCCTCCATGCACCTGCTGGCTGGTCCCATAGTGGCCCCATTTTACAGATAAGGAAGTTGAAGCTGGTGGTCAGGTGTGTCCTGTGTGTTTCTGGGATGCTGGGGAGGCAAGCTGAGCAGGGCATCGGTGTGCATGCTGGGTGCCCGGGTCTGCTGGCCCTCCTCAGAGGAGCAGGATGCTGCCTCCCAGCTCCAGGGTCCCCTGGGCTCAGGGGGCACCCCAGCCAGCCCAGGATGGGAAGCTGCCCTCCAGACATGCTCGTGTCCCCGGCCTCACCCCTGCATACCTGTTGAGCGGTGCGTGGGCAGCTGTGTACGCCCTGTGTGCCTGTTTGTGTGTTTAAGTGTCTTTTTAAAGCGCCTTGCAGCTGTGTTTGAGTCAGTCCCATTCTCTGCGAGGAGCCGGGCGAGCAGCAGGCACTTTGGGTGTTATTTTGGGCTTGGCATTATTGGGAATTATTACATTCTGTATCTGTAAGGGAGCAGCGTCGCTAGGATCAGCGGGCTGGGGCAGGGGCTTGTGGGCTTCCAGAAGCAGGACCTGGGGTGCAGTCTACCTGAGCCCCTGGAGCTCTCCAATGGGCCAAGGTCCCTAGGCCACCAGGGTCAGGTCTTGCGCAGGTCGGGCTCCCTCCCTGAGTCCCCAAACCCTCTTCTGGGCCTTTATCTGATTTGGGGATCTCTTGGCTGCTACCCAAGGACAGGAGTGGAGCAGGGGCGGGGCCTCCCTCCTGGGCAGTGCTCAAGGGTCTGGCTCCTCTGGATACCCCCAGTCCCACAGCAGAAAGGGGCCCCCATGGGCCAGAAGCACAGGTTGTCTGACTCCTGCGGTGGCCCTGGCTGGCTCCAACCTGTGTTCTCCACTCTGTGCGTCAGTAGATCTAAATTGTTCCCGTGCTGAGCTGTGCCTTAAAAAGCTGGGGGCATGAGTCAGCCATCACCACTACCTCTGCCCCTGGGGACACACGTGCTCATGGGCTGGCTGGGGCCAGCAGCCCACAGGGAGGGTCAGACCTGGCCGAGACTCTGGCTCCACATTCCCCAACATCCCTGGGACCTTACATGACCTCCCTGGACTCAGTTTCCCCTCCTGAAGGTAGAGAGCCAGCTTTCCTCTGACATGGTTTGCTGGGGTTTCCTGGTGTGAGAAGACTGTCCATGGCCCCTTGTGGGGCCCGGGGCAGGCTACACTTGGCAGAGGGGTGCTGGGAGTCATGCTGGGCCCCACCACGTGAGGGGCACTGTGCCCCCCTCCAGTCCGCCCGTGGGTGCTCTCCAACCATCCTGGCCCGATCTGTCAGCCCGTTTTCCCAAAGGTCAGGTGCATCTCCAGATCCAGAGTCCGGCTGGCCGGGGCTTCAGCTGCCCAGGTGTGGCTTGGAGGCCTTGGGGTCCTGCCCTGGTGTTCAGCTCATGCTAGCCAGCCTAGAATTTGGGGTGCTCAGGGGGCAGCCTGACCTTAGTCCTATGGGTAAAGGTAAAGTCTGGCCTAGTCCTCCCAGGGCCTGGCACTACTGCTAGGGGCCCTCCTACCCCTACTTTTTTTTTTTTTTTTTTGGTACCAGGGATCTAATTGAGGACTTTGTACTTGCCAGGCAGGCACTTGAGCCACTGAGCTGTCTCCCCAGCCCGCCCTATGTGCCATGGCCTCAGGCCTCAGTGCCAGGTGGTAGGACCCATGAGTGGCTGGTGGGGAGGCTCACAGGCAGGGGCCCCTGCGCTCCAGTTCCAGCACCAGCAGCTTTGCAAGGCTCTGCGGGCATTTACTAGTGTTCCTGTCGGTGCTGGAGAAGGACAGAACACCAGCCCACCTTAAAGGCGCAGCCCACAGGGTGACCCGACCCTGGGGTGCAGGAGGGGCCTGCTGGCAGCCAGGAAGGACTCCCCAAGGCTGCTGCAGAGGGCAGGACTCCCGGAGGCTGCCAATGGGCTCGCCTTCTACTAGAGCAAGTGACCATCCTGTCTCTGTCCCTGAGGGCTGAGTGGTGGCTCCCTGCCCATCACAGCCACAGCCACCCCCAGCCATGGGCTTGCGGGGCAGGGACAGTTCCGGTCCCGTGAGGGGGTTGTGCCACCCCCCACCTTCCACTTGAGCACCCCAGTGACTCACCTTCTTCCTTTTCTATTCTGCCCTAAGGATAAAATAAACCCTTGGCTGCGTAGCACCTCACGGCTGTGGGCCCACGCTCTCTGCAGGTGGCAGGGCTGGAGGGCAGAGGGTGAAAAGTCGAGCTGGCACCAAGGGCAGATGCCCAAGGTCATGGTGCCAGACAATGCAGTAACAGTGACCATGGAGCAGGCAGTGTGACTTGTCCTATGTAGGCCTGTGCTGGGAGCCGATGGCAAAGCAGAGATGACCAGCTGGGCTGGGGGTCCAGAGAGTGCGGCAGGCTCCCGTGGCCTGTGCGTCTCCCTCCAGGCATGGGTGATATCCTTTCTTGCTGAGCACTGGCAACCCCATGAAAGAGCTGAAGGGGGTTTCTCCACGTAAGGCCCTCCCCAGCCCTGTGCTCCTGCCCTCCCTCCCCAGCCCTGTGCTCCTGCCCTCCCTCCCC
>PVKA01012315.1:0-58199 GCA_004027165.1 Ctenomys sociabilis
AAGCTAAATATACAGACTACAGACTGGGATTAAATATATTAGATATTAACATTTTCTATAGATCTTAATTTATAAATGACTTTTCTCTTTTTTCCTTGTTTTCAAATATCTATGAGCAAACAACTGTAATCTTGGGAAAACAATGTAATATAAATTGTATGACATGTGTACCCTAACATATCTATATCACTTATTATTATAGAAATAAATAATGATTTCTGAATTTTATTTACATACTCTGCTTTTTATCTCTCATTGGATACCTTTCTTTTTCCATCCTAATTTTGATAATTCAGAAGGTATTGAACGTATACGTATAATATGCTAAGGGTAAGTGTGTATGTGAATTTGTCCAAATATTCTTTAATGTCTTTAGTTATCATATATGTAAGATATTCATGTAAAATATGTAGGCAGTCAATTAGGATATGGGGAGATGGACCAGTGGCTGGACTGATGGTGAATAGTATGGGGCAGACCCCTAGTGCACACTGACAATTTCAGTGTTATGTAATAGACTGAGAGAATAGTACAGTCAGAAAAGGAAAGCCTCCAAGGCCATGAACTGAGGATAGCAGGTGAGGGGAAGACAACAGAGACTGTGTGTGAGTCCCTTCCTATCTTCATCTCACTCTCCAGCAACCCACACGTGCATGCGTGTACACACGCACACACACGTGCGCTCCCACACACCTTCTTCCCTCTCCTTGCTCCCTCTTTTCTGACTGGCAGATGAGCTGCCCAGCCCTTGGGGCTGCTAGCTTGAGGCAGTGCTGTCCCTGGGCATGTTACTGGCAGGAAGAAGCAATGCAGACTTCAGGGAAATGTTTCTGACAATTACAACATGCAAAAGTAGTCAAACTTGAGAGAAAAGATCTATTTTTAGATATGCCTGGGCAGGGCTGTGTTTAGAAAATAGGTATTTATGGTTGCATGTAATTCACTTAATGTGCAAGGAAGTCACTAATTTCATAGAGAAATAAAGATCCCCAGAATCCAAATTTCTCTGAACTCTGCCTCAGCCTTAGCCTGGGGAAATTACTAACTCCTTTGGTGAGAAGATAATCTTATTTTAATTCACATGCAATAGTTGAATAACTTCCACACAAATGCCAGCTCTCAATCTTTATGAGTAAATTATTGTCCTCACTATTAGGGTGTGGTACAGGAGAGAAGACATACTTTAGGAGCTATAAAGTCCTTAGTTATAATTTTCTTCCTAAGCCATTATGAACATATATACCCTATTTTTTAAACCGTAGTTTTAATAGCTCAGATGAGCAATATGTTGAAAGAATAAAAATGGAAGACTTGAACAATGTAGATATAATTTTAATAAAGATGGATCTCATTGTAGGAAGAACATGGTATGTTTGCTAGCACTCCTGAGGATAATCAACTTATATACTCAGAGAACAGTACTGTCTGTAAAGGACATCCTCTTTGGGATTGAAGCAGGGGCTTGAAGAAAGCCAGGACAACAAAGACTTTCTGTAGTCCCTTTCCTTTTCTCTCACTCACCCACAAAACACACACACACACACACACACACACACACACACACACACACACACACCTTTCTTTCCTCTCTCCCTCCATTTATTGTGACTCACAGTTTTGAGGTTCCAACCACATCAGTAACCGCCATTGCTCTGGGCCTGTGGTGAGGCAGTACATCATGACCTGAGCACTTAGTTCAGGAAATCCACACGTCTCTCAATCTAATACAAAAGAAACTGGGATTCCAATCACCTTGAAGAGAATATTCCCTGGTAACTAGAAGACTTCCCATTAGTTCTTACCTCTTAATGGTTCCACCACTTCCTGACAGCACAGCACCAAGTTGAGGACAAAGCCTTTAATACATGAGACTGTGGAGGATATTCCAAATGCAAACCATATCAGATGGCTTTCTGACTTTCCTCTCCTCCTCCTCTTCCTCCTCCTCCTCCTTCTCCTTCTCTTCCTCCTCCTCTTCCTCCTTCTTCTTCTTTTTCTTCTTCCTCCTCCTCCTCCTCTTCCTTTTACTCTTCTTCTTCATCATCATTTTCATCATAGTGATACTAAGGATTGAATCTGGGTCCTTTGTACTGAGCTATAATCCCAGTCCTCTTTATTTTTTATTTTGAGTCAATATAAGATGCCCAGGTAGGTCTTGTATTTGAGGTAATACTGCATTATCTTTCTAGCATGGTGAGCTGTTCATCATTTACTACCATCCTTGGCTGGATTTCTGACTTCCTGTATATTGGTTCTCAAACTTTTCACTATCTTATGTTACTTGGGCCAAGAACTGTTGCTGTCTTGTGTGTTCTTATGCTGTCTTTAAAATTTTTCAGACAGAAAAATTTTAGTTTTAAGTATTTAAAAACTAATGCTTAGAAGTCCACTTGTGCCAAATATCTACCACAGATGCCTTCATTTATTTATTTTTTTGATGTGTGCAGAGACCCATAGGTGTAGACACTGACTCTTTGGTACACAAGTAGGCAACAACTTAGTTGTGAGAAAACAGGTTTTAAGTTTGTGGTTTTCCATGCCAGTCCTTGTACTGCTACAGTGATCTAGAGATCTACCAAATTTCTTATTCCATGTAAGTTTATTATTTCAGTTTTATGCCCACACTGAGAAATATGAGAATTCTAGATGTAAAAATCTCATCTTGTCAAAGGATTTGTGCTCAGAACTAAAGATTGAAGTCTATCTGTGTTGAGTTATTTACTTATCAGTTCTTTGAGAAGTTGATGTCTATTTCCATAAATTTATTAGATGCAAGGCCAGATGGCAGTTTAAAGGCAGAATTGTTTATGTTCTTGATATTGCCTCTTTGTTTTCAGGGGCCCTCTCACTCCCAGGACTCTGCCTCTGACACTTTTGTATGGATCCCCACCCCCACTTTAAAATGTGAATGAATTAATCTGACTTTGAAATTCTCTTACACTTCTCAAGGTAACTGGAGCTACATGTGGCAAAATCAGATTTGGCAAAGAGTGTTTTCCAAACCTTTTATGTTTTCTTCCTTTTTGATTTCTGTCTAAGCAGGCTAGCTTTTGTGGAGCTGCATAGGCTTCCCAAATCATACAGCAGTACTTCTCTAACATATAGGATGTCCAAGCCTGAGATCCAACCTACAATTTAATAGGAGAAATAAGCACTTTAATTCAGAAGGATTTGACTTTGAGGTTTTGTGCAAGTAATAACCATCCAGAATTTAAATGGACAGAAATCAGATGATACTTCTTGTCTTTTGTTTATGTGAGAAGGAACTTAAAGCAAAGATGCTCAAACAGCTCTCTCAAATCACCTGCTGTTAGTGACAGAGTTGAGACTGGAACAAGGACTCTGGTGGGGGTGTGAGCAGATCACTATTTCCATGTACAAAGACAGCCAACAGTTGCTTGGGAACCAACTCTCATATAGATGGTACCTTCTCCAAATAGTTTTCTGGGATAAAGAGATTCAACCATGTAAAATGCTCAGAACAACTTCTGGAGAACAGAAAGTATTTGATCTCCTTTTTCTGTGATTAACCTAAATAACTCATAGCAGGAGAATGAGGCACTGAAGAGTTTCTTCCATGAACCACCAATGCCAGAATCTGGATGACAGAATAATCGCTGGTTCCGTGTTGGAATCTGTACAGCAAAGCAAATCTCTCTTTCGTTATCTAGCTTTCTAATAGTCAATACTGCCAGGAATTTGAAAGCAAGATTATGGAACTGGAGTTATTTTCTTGGAAAATATATAAGCTTCATTCTGAATCTCTCTAGAAAGAACCTAAGTTGATACAGAAAGAAACAGAGCCATAGTCACAATTATTACAAGAAAGTGGTACTTCTCATGTTACAACAATGTTTTAATTTAAAGAGTATTTTGGATATTTGTAACCCTGATGATATACTGGTTAAACACAACAAACATCATGCTTAGCCTCCTGTGTAAATCTGACTACTAATCAGCTTATATCTTTATCAAAAGAATGCAGACATATATTCACTTCCTGTACATTTTACAAAGTTGTATACAATTTGTTGTTCTAAAAGGAGACCATGTTTTGAGAATGAAAGTTCTATTTGTGTCTCTTCTGTTAGCCACCTTTTCTAAAATATGCATGCTATGCTGGTACCTAGACTGCTCACTACACCATCCCTGGAAAGCTGTCCACTCTAATCCTATCCATTCATGTTCCCCAGTCTGTGCACTACTGTCCCATGAAGCAAGGACTCTGCACAGGACTGAAAGCACAAGGAAGCTACAGGAACCAGTCTAAGAGAGATAGGGTTATGTTTCAATTTACAAAGATGTTTGTGAGTGGACCTAATAAGAAACTTAGGCCTGTAGTACATAGTTGGTGACTTCTTCCCTAGAAGGAGTCCATTGCTTAAAGACCTGTTGATTTAGTAAAGCCAAGTCTTACAAAGACCAAGGGTTTTTCATGGAAGGGCCTTTATGGTCATTTTAGGAGATTTAATTTGTGCTAGGCACTGTGTAAGTATTTTGCATACATTATCCTTCTAAATATCCTGTAACAATTCTTTTGAAAGCCCACAGTCCTGCTCCCATTTCTCAACCAGAGAAGCACAGGGTGAAGCTCTCTGCCAGGTGTGTACCCATAGCTAGGGGCAGAGCAGGTACGTGGACCCAAGAGCTCCCTGGCACAATGCTTGTATAAATAAAGACCACAAAACAACTAACTTCTCTAGTCTTTCTGCTTTATGAGAAATATAAATTACATGTGAGTTTCAGTGCCAGACAATGGGCTGTCCTAGGGCTTTGGCCCCATCAGCACCAACCTCTGTAACTCTGAAAAGTAAGCATGGCTCAGATGTTAGACAGGAGCTGACTTCATCTCATTTTCTTGGATTCTAGTATCAATTCTCTCTGGCATGTTCCTTGTATTCCTGACAGCCTCAAAATGTGAATATAGATTTCTTTGGTGTGAGGCATTGTTTTCTGATTGAGTTTTCCTGACATCCACTTCAAATGGAGGATTTAATAGGATGAAGCTATTTTCTCTTCAAATCCATTCAGTTGAATGTAGGCAAAATGAAAACATGCAAATTGTCTCCCTTCAGGCTTGCCCTCATTTCCAAATTTGGAGATGAGGAGAATGGTTTGAAAGGTTTTGAATTAGAAAGAAATAATCTCCCCTTCATATCCCCCATGTGCACGCAAGTCTCAGCTGGTCCTTTTCATCCCAGTTTCTGGATTGGATTTGCCAGCCTGTATCCTGAAATTGCCCACAATTCTTGTCCCATAAATATATTAGACTCAACTTAAGAGTTTGTTTGGAGGTTAGAAAATGTTTCTTAAATAAATCACTCTGACTTGGCTGTTGACCCCATACTCATTTATCATAAGCGGTGTTTTTCTCAGCTTCTTCAATGGACCTCTCTCCCAAACAAGTTTCCCTTTGAGTGGAATTTCCAGTTTAAGCCTTGTTTTGATCTCAACTTTATTTTTAAAGCCACCTGTCCTTTTTTTCTCCACTAAGATATTGTCATGGTAGACATGAGGAAATGTGCAAATTATTTATGGAAACCATTTAGCAACTGATTCAACTGTCCCAAATGATTGAGTCAAAGGGAAATTGACTTTTTGTAGAGACAAGCAGGTATAATAATGAGGCATTTTTTTCTAAGGTTCTGCTATCTTGAGTCTTTGAATAATTCTATTTCTAGTGCCCTAGCAAAAGTATTCAGCAGGCTTAGACCATCTTCTACATAGTATGAACTTGAACACTGTGTACGATCTATTATTTTTTAACTCACATCCAAAGGGGAATCTATACTCAATATTCTTCTTCATCTTCCAAATACAGTTAGGTTATTAGTTTTGACTTAATGAAGAAAATAGTTGGTGGGAATGAGCCAGGCTGTAAAACACTAAGGAAAAAAGTTGAGGGCTCTGAAGGGGGAAAAATGTGGCAAAGAATAAAAAATATGCAAGTAAGCACTTTTCATATTTCACATAGAACAGTTTAAAACCATTTTTTAAAAGAAGGAAAGAAACATTTTAGATATTCGAAGCATAATGCTTAAACCACAAATTCTGTAAAAAATGAACAGCATAAGCTATTAGCAGCTGTACGCGTCATAAACACCTTAGGCGAGACAATCAGATACTAATGCCAAAAGCACCTTGGAGCCATCAGTCTGCCCATGGCTCGACTTCTGCAATTTCATAAGATAAATGCCTCTGCTGTTTTAAGATGATGAAACTACAGCTGAGACGAATCTTCATGTTTTTCACCAGTGATTTAATAAAGGCCAGCTCAGAATAAATATGGAACGGCTACTCTGAAAGCTTTCTTAGCTTCATACTAAAATGCGTTGGAACTTTCTTCAGTAAATTGATTGTATCCAAAGTTCTGATCTGTCCATGCATGGAAGAAAGATGTTTACTAAGTCATGGACAGTGAAATTTCCATGTAACATACTGTGGCTTTCTGGAAACATTAGGGAGAAAAGCCCCTTGGGCAGAGCCAGGGGATGGGGGTCTGAAAGCTGATTCCATGGCTGCCCAGAGTCAGAGGAGTGAAGGCATCTGTCTGGTGGATTTTGTTACCCTTATCTTAGTCTTCCTGTGAAAAGTACTAATGTGCCACTTGACCTGTTTATTGTTGGATCCTAAAAAGCTTTAAACACATTTCTAATCCATAAGTAGATAGGCAGTGAGATAGGCACATCCCTGAACAGTCAGAGGGTTGGATAGCTAAACACACTTCAATAGGCCATCACTCCTGAAAGTATTTAAAATCCCAGGGGGAAAGGCTGACTGTAATTTTAGAGGATCTATTTAAATACTCAATTCATGTATAAGGAAATTGTATTCCCACCCCTCCATGTTTGATGAGCAGGAGAAAGCAAGCAAGCTAGGAAGCAAGAGAAGAAAATTTGATTTATTGACACTTCTGTGGGGCCTGTGTTTTTGGCAGCTGGCTCTTTCAGTAGGTCAGTCACCACTTCCTGTGTTGCCACGCAGTTTGTGTGTGCGGTCGTGGGTGCATCTGTGTCTGGGTGACTGCCACCTCTCAGGACGGTAAAAGCCAGTGGTCCATTTGTAGGTTTTGCCTGGAGGTCACCTCAATTGGCTGCTCAGAGGTTGTGCAAGTCCCTGTCTTCAGATACTGCAGCTGGGGGCTGAGTTGGTTCGCTTGCCTACTACCCTTCCCTGAGTCTTCTGACTTTAATTATGTCCTCCTTGGTTGAATTCACAGGTGGCTTTCCGTGTAGGAGGTGCTTACCTCGCCCAAGCCCCTGGCTGCTCATTTCCTCAGTGGATTAGCAGGACCATGATGAAACAGAAGCTTGTGCCTTGCCTATTCTTTACACAACCTGGTGTTAGAAGCTGACCTTTCACCCCTAGAGATTCGGGGGATTAAGGCTTCTTTTAAAACCCGCTCTAGTTACTAATCCACCACTTTCACTTGATGTTATGTAAGCACTTCCTGACTTACCCTTTAAATCCTGTAAACATAATAAAACAGAGTTTAACCTTTACCTTTGGATTTCCCCACTATCTTTTGCGCTATCGAATCAACTGTGAAAGGATCCAGGAACAGAAAGCTAATAAGTTATAGCCTGGCTTCTTTCTTTTTTTGCCCTGGGACATGTAACAAAACATTACAATATTTAATGTATTCAGGTCAGAGAGTTGTGGGGGAGCACCAAAAGCTTCAGACTGGCCAAATAATGTCTCTCCCCTTCAACTGCATGCATTTTCCCACAAAACAATGAAGCAGATGGTATTGGATGTTTCTACTACTCCCCTTTTTAAACAAATTAGAACTTAATAAGATGCAAATGGTAGCTGGAGAAAAAAAGCTTTAGAGTAATACAGACTTTCCACCTTGCTGTGTCATCTTACATGCTTCTGATATTAGTACAAGTCTTCAAAACTTCACTCTTTAAATAGGAGGTCCTTAGCTAGCTCTAATTTCAGACCCAAAGAATAAATCTAGAACTGTTTGTACAACATAAAATTAATCTTTCTTGTTTTTTGTCCACTTTCCAGTTAGTCAGATGTCTCTCCCAAATTCTCTTTCTTAGGAACTGAGTTATGGGCTTCTTATAGTTAATGTCTAAAAGGCTCCTTTTAATAGTAGATTGTCACTAGTTTCCTGGTAGCAAGCACAGACCTATGGCAAATGGCTGCTGTCATTTGGAGGCTAGTTCTACTTCTGGGCCTCCTGAGCTGGTCACCTTAGAAAAACTTCTTATAAGAGAAGACTTTGTATTAGATTAATTGTTCTTTTCCTCTCACATTCAACAGAATCTATGAAACAGAACTAGATAGCAGGTGGATGCCAAGACGAGGCAGAATGTGGCTGGCACATCAACTAGACTGCAAACAAAGAGAAGTAACAGCCCTAAGACTATCTAGGCTGAGTCTAGTGAATGTCACCAGTCATCTTTGTCCTCGCTTCCTTTTCCCTCAAATAGTGATAATCTCATGAACCCCTCCTTGTGGATTATGGAAAATCAAACCTAGTATAGTACTCTTGTATTAAAGTGACTCATGTTTGAATGGTCCCAGAAAATTTTGCTTGGTTGGACAAATGATTGTAAAGAAATGAATATCCTTTATCATTAAAAAAGTATAATGAATTAAATGTCAGATATCTCATGTATTACCTAAATTTATCTTTGGTTCACATGATAAAAGTCAAAGATCTTCAATCTGGCCATCTCAAACATCAGCCTTTACTTCTTGAGCACTCGCCATGTGACAGAATTCATTCAAGGGAGTCCACAAATCACAGTAACTTACTCTGCCCATAGCCATGTGGTAAGTATTAGCAGCTGTCCTCACCCATTTCTCAGGTGAAGAAACCTAAATTCAGAGCAGTGAGTGTCACTGCTAACTGCAGTGTACACTGTGCTCTATCAGGGCCCCAACTCAGTGAATAGAAATGTGCTAGTAATAGACCACTTGATGCAGAAAAGTAGCACATAGCACCTTTGTAAATCTTTCTCACTATGTCGTTTCCAATTATCACAGCCTTTTGGCTGAGATAACAGTGTACTTCATAGAAACAAATCATGATGAGTTATAAATATAAAGTATTTATTTGCATAGGTGAATATTTTAGGGTGTTTTCTGGAAGGAATATGAAGTACCCTGGTTGGAGGAGAAAGCAGGGCCAAGCAGCTATTAATCCGAGCAGGTGAAGAATTGCACATGTTTGGGGCAGGGGAACCTCCCAAGGGTTTCCTTAGGGCTACTGACCCTAAGGACATTCACAACAACTAATTGCTCCCTTTAACCCCTCAGGGATACTCTTTCCCAGTGCCCCTGGCAGTGGAGGAGATAGGGAAGTTGAACACCAGAAAGTGGAGGCCAAGGCCACCTGCAGCTCCTCTATTCTCCTCACAGAATAGCTTTTCCTACTGAGAGATTAACAGGCATCTGAACACTGAGGAAATGCTTCCCAGAGAGGGACACGTGTGATTCATGCCTTTCAGTAAATGCCTTTTCAGTGAGTCTCTGCAGAGGTGTAATGTCCTGTTTGTGACAAGCATGCTGTTTCTTGTAGAGGGATGTGTCATTCCTCTGCTCTTGTGTGAAGCCCACACACGCACTGTGCAGGTGCTCTCAGGTCCACCCTGAATGCTGCCTTGTGCCTGAGGGAGAAGCCACCTCTAGGCCCAGAACAAACTTCCTTGGTGTTCATCACAGATTCCTATGAAAGCAAGGAGCCAGAGGGCTGATGATATGGGAGAGAGGAAGTGAGGAAAGGCAAGAGATTCTTCAAAGTAGATAGAATCCAAACCAGGCTTCTCAGGCTGCAGACAATTGAGTGCAGGCCTAGAACCACATGGGAGTGCACACGTGGGCATGAACGTGGGCACAGTTCCTCCTGCATTCAGCACTTCTGTCCTTCCTGGCACAGTTCGCCAAGTTCAGCAACCTGTCCACATATGTCCATTGTTTTTCTGAAGGTCACATGTGATAATGAACAGAATAGAACTTAGTTTAAAAATGTTAAAATTACAACCCAAAGAGAAACCATAAGTTTCATGAGTGTAGTGACTTTGTTTTGTCCACTACAATATCTGCAGGTCTTGGAATAGCACTTGTCATTAACTAGCATATTTGATTAATATTTGATAAATCAGCCAATCCATAGGTACATAACAATAATAAGTTAATATAACTAATTGCAAAACCACAAAGTCCTGTCACCAAATTGGATATGCTTGTAAGGGGACATTCTTCCAAGGTAGTACAGCCTCTTATTTGTTTGCGAAACACCTCAATATTTGCCAAGTTTAAAGAAGGAATCTTATAGTTGGAATGAAAATGCTGTAGCAATTGCAATGAAATATCCTGAACCCAAAGTCAGTAGCCCTGGAACTGGGGCTGGGAAATATAGCTGGGAACACAAGAGAAAACAAAAATTCTTGAGTAGTTGACATCAGCATTGTTGTGGTCCTGCAACAGAGCTCAACTGTCCCCACTTGGATGTAATTGTCTCCACATGTATGTAGTAGCTTCTGTGGCTCCTGATTCTAACATGACTGGAAATATGTTTTCCCAACCAGAAATCAGAGAGAATACAGAAAAGCTACTAAAAATTAAAAACCATACACACTAAAATAGCTAACTTAGGAGTGATGTAGAGACAGACTTCCTTACTAATTCTCATAGTTGTTAAGTACAGCTTTTAAGTATTCACTTTTTAATCTTTAAACAATTTGAAATTCTTAATGTTAACCCAAAGTCACCAAAGAAATCTTAAATGGTGTTCTGAATATGCTTTCAAAAGACAATCATACAGATCTCCAGCCAAAGAATAAAAAGTCTCTCGGAGCACAAAAAGGGACGGCAGTGTGGTAGAGCGACAAGTCAGATGGACTGGTAGGAGAGCCTGGTCCAAATCTAGATCTTCCTTTTCTACTGTCAACCACTGGACATGTAATTGAGCGTGGTAGAAACTCAAGTGTCTTATTTTAAAATGTGGTTGTCTTTTTTATGTGTTAAATTAAAAGGTATTATGCAAAAAAAGGCACTCGGTGTATAAAAGGAAATCAGCAGCAGTATCTTTTTAATTATTTTTTCCTGGTAAATTCATTTTCATTGAATATCTTAATCTAGCATTCCTATAGCAATACATTAAAAATTAGAATTATACAATAATTAATAATCAAATTGTTAACATCATGGACACGACCTTAACAAAGGAATCTTAAAAAAAATCAAGGTTCAGTGTTAACTGGAAATTTTCTATCTCAAATAGTTCTAGCAGCAGATATATTTGCTAAATTTCATGCCATAAATAACCATAACCACTTGGAATTGTAGTTACATGGGTTCCTTGTAGCTCCCACTTATCAGTCAGTGGGGGCTGCTAAGGCCAAACAGTTCCCAAATAAAATGGCACTGAAGAAAAGAAGCAGGGGAGATGTATTTATGGCACAAGACTCTTTTCAAATTGAAGTGTGAAAAGAATCAATTCATCCAGGTGTCTCGCTGTCCCAAGGGTCCAGGTAGAGCAATTACTGAAATAACAAAAATGGATGCAAAGCAGAAGAAATGAAAAAGAGCCTTCCTATCAAGGTAGTTCTGGAAAGGCAGTTTAGCACCTTGTAAACCTCCTGTTTCCATAGCTCCCCAGCATTACAATGGCTATTGAGTCATGGAAAAATTGCATATGCAGTCAAAACACTCGGCCTGAAGGTGACTTTTTCTAAAAGGAAAACTGACTAAATCTCAGAGGTTTGGGTTTCTTGATAATTCTCTTTGTGTAAAACCTATTTAATATTATAGTGAGTAAGAAATACCTTTCAACATCCATCTTTCCTCCAATAAGTAAAGGAAAATGGCTTAGTTTATATGAAATCCTTTTTTAAGAGAACCTACTATTTCAGATCTACAGAAGTTGTTCTAGTCAGACCTGGGAGGAAAGACGTTGGGTACCCATCACTCACTGACATTCTTTCCACTGAGTCCAAAACTCAGTGGTGGCCGTCAGAAAATCACTTCACGTCCTCACCAAGGTTAACAGGCTTAGCTATTTCATTGTCATGTTTCAAGTACATCCTTCCCAGTTAGAAACTTCTGTTTGAGGACATACAAAGAGGATTTGGATTGCTAAAGAATATGCTAAAATTTATAGTAAGAGAAAACTACCTGAAAAAAACCCCCTGATGTTAAAAAAGAAAACCCTTCACCATCTAATAATGGAGAAAAGACCATATCACAGCCAGCTGGCTCTTAAGAGATACAGCACACGAGGGCTGGTCTTCAGTCTGGAGTGCAGTCAGTGTCTATCTCTTAGGCTCAACCTGTACAGATGACAGATAGCACAGATGGTGAAGAGGCTCCCAACTACCCTGAGTCACAACCCCAACTGAGTCCTAGAATATTTCCCAATAGCTGACTCAAAATAGGAGGAATCAGAGTATGAGTCAGAATCAGAAGTCAGCAGATCTATCCTGTGCACCAGGCACTTCATTAAAAAAGTCTGACGATTTCCAGGGAAGAGTTATTGTAGCATCCCAAAGCCACCACATTGCAGACTTGCAGCCTCCAGGACTGAGAAGCCTCTCATAGCAGCTAATCCAAGTAGGGCATGAGGGTCAGTTCTCTGACTCTACAGAAGCAATGAAGACTTGCTGAGGACTACTCAACACCTCTGAGCTTTCTAGAGCTTTGTATCTCCAGTCTATTTTTTCCTTAGTGTGGAAATTGCAAGTGACTTCAGCTACAGACATTGTAAATTAATTTCCTATGCCTGTCCCTGGGGTGCTGGGAGGAAATGGGTGCACCTGCCCCAAATCAAATGAATAATTCATATTGCATCTGGGTCTAAAGGTGATAGGCAGCATAGAAATGCAGAAACAGCTGGGAACAAGATTGAGGATGTCCTAAAAAAAAGACTGAGTCAGGAAGGCAAACTCATTTGGCTTTTTACCTAGTGCTCACTCTTCTGAATTTGCTCTGTTTATGGTTGTGTTGTGCATAATTGTCTGAAATCTCTGGGCAGAGCTCAAAAAATGAGGAAGTCCAAAGAAGACAAGGGTCAAGGAATGGTCACTTTCTCCAAGCCAGAGATAGTTCATCCCACTGTGAAGCCTGAAGGGTCTGTCTCCGGGTACTTGCACATGTGGGTATTCTTTCCAAAATGGGAAGGCATTGCTTTGAAAAGGCAAGTATTTTGACACAACCATAACAAGGCTAAGGCCCCAATTCTACCATTTGACATTGTGTCATGGAGGGGTATATATTTTTAGAGATGTCCAATATAGACTCCACCATGTGCACTTCTTACTGCAACACTGCCATTGATCTTTGAGAAGTGGGAATCTAGGCTTTTGTGCCTTGAAAATGAATGAAGAGTTTCGGTGCATATGGTGAGGGTACAGCTGCATGAACTTTGAGGTAAGGTCATGAAAAGGAACATGCTCAGCCGTATTCTTCCTCTTTCTAATTCTTTTTTGGTTTGTTTTCTTGCAATACTGGGGATTGAACTCAGGATCTTGAGCTTACCAGGGAAGTGCTTATTCTACAGAGCTATCTCCCCAGCCCCTCTGATTCTTGCTCTGCTATCCTATTGTAAGCAAGCCCAGACCACACACAGAGGCAACATACAGGTACTCTAACCATCAGCTCCAACAAAGGGCTGGCAGACAGCTATGTCCCAACACATGAGGCAGTCTCTCCCCCACTTTGAATCTGCCAGCTGAAGCCAGGAATTTTGTGAGACAGACCAGTTATTCTTCTGTGCCCAGAATAAATACCTAGCTCACAGACACTATGAGGGTTCCTAAGCTATTATTATTTACTGAAAATAAGTTTTGGGAGCTGATTAGTTATACAGCAATAGATAACCAACTCAGCCATCTTATGTGAATTCTTCTTTTTTTTTTTTGAGATACTGGGGATTGAACTCAGGACCCTGTGCTTCCCAGGCAAGCATGTATTCTGCTGAGCTACCTCTCTGGGTGCTATTCATCCTTTTCATTTTAGCTTCAATTTCCTAATTCTCTGCAGGGCTTATTGTTAAGTGCTGACACATGAGATCATAGATTTAAAGTGCCTTCTGCCTAGTTTGTGGAGCATAAGGACCATGATGTAGTATTACGAATGTTTGAGATAAGCTGGGTACAGACATGTTGGCTAGTGCTCTCAGAACCCCTCCATGTGTCCCCCAAGCTGGAGCCAGCTGCATGTGCAGGCTGCACAATGCACACAGCCCCGCCCCTAGCCCTGCTACATTTGCTCTCCCACTTTTGTACTGTTTCTGTTGCAGGCCCTGGGCTGAGCCTGAGCCCTAAGCCTCAGTGAGGAGGCACTCAATAAATCCTGGTAATACTGGAAATTTTATGTTATTCATTTTGTTTTAATTCCAGGATATTTCCAATCCACTGCAGATGATGTATGTTGGCCTGGGCAGGTTGGTGAGGTAAGAAAGCGAAGAAGTAGTTTTCCTCTTGTCTTTTTTCTGTATTAGTCACCTTTCTGTTGCAGGGACAAAATATCTGGCATAAACAATTTAAAGGAAAAAAGTGTGTTTTATCTATTTCAGAGGTTTCAGACCATGATCTGCTGGCTCAAAAGAAGAAATACCATCACAGGATAGTGAGGCAGGGAAAGTGTCTCAGAGCCTGGGGGCCAGGAAACAGTCAGAGAGTGAAAGAGCCAGAAAGGAAAAGGCTGGGGACACTATGCCATCTTCATTGCTGTTTTCTGCACCTGCTGCATACTCTTGAGCCCCAGCTCCTAGGAATTCATCAGCTTATTAACTCATCAGTGAATTAACCCTCTTGATGAAACAAAAATCCTCATGATCCGATCACTTTTCCAAATATGTCATCCCAAGGTCTTGCTTTATCTTGATCTTAATCAGCAGAAAAGTTAAAAAACAAAATATAAAAAGTAAAGCAATATTGATATGCTGAGCTATAAAAGGCTCATGTCAACAACTTCTGACATTGCCAGTCCTATGGATAACTCACCACTATTATGGATTACAGGACTATATTGGAATATTTTGCCGAATTCATGCACCTACAATATTTAAGTGACATTGAAATACCCTTCTGTGACAAAACTAAACAAAAAAAGGGGATACAAATGAATGACTATTTTGTATCTGTATATCCAAAATAGTTAGGATAGATGTACAGCTGCATTCTCTTAATTCAATGAATAGAGAGCTTTGTTGTAATAGTGTTTGTGGACAGGATATCATGTCTGCATCTTGTACAATGAATAACCACTAAGTTAACAATATGCATTGTATTAATTATTAAAACTGTCCTACTAATTGGTTTTGAAACTGTCTCATTTCTATTTGTTTCTCAATAAAATTATTTTTAAAAATATCATCCAGAACACAGGAGCCTTTGGGGGGAAATGTTAGAACAAGTTATAGCATTGCATTTGATGATTCGTTTGTTTCCAGACACACCTCAGGCTTCCTTCTCTCTGAAACCTCCGTTTACTTCTTCCCCAGTCCTTCTAAGGCTTCTGTCATCCTTATGTTTGCACACACTAGCTTCATTCTATGTTACCTCTTGCTCCACCAGACCACAAACCTGGGGAAGTGGGGTGAAGTGTCTTATACCCATAACACCAGGAATGTGTCTAATACTTGACACAGAGTGACCTCTCAAAACCTGTGAAAAACTGCCTAACACACCAATGAATGAACAAAGAATTTATGAAACAAGAGCTGTTTCATTTCGACTTTCTGTCTTGGTAACCCATAGTAAATCTATTCTTAGGGCTATTTTATTCATCTTCATGTG
The DNA here is from genome assembly GCA_004027165.1 of Ctenomys sociabilis. Classification (NCBI taxonomy): domain Eukaryota; kingdom Metazoa; phylum Chordata; class Mammalia; order Rodentia; family Ctenomyidae; genus Ctenomys; species Ctenomys sociabilis. Next base: position 15,759 of record PVKA01012315.1, read on the forward strand.
TGAAAATCATGTTGTGGCCAAAGGACCTAACCTAGATAGAAGCATTGCAAACTAAAAGGTAGTACTTAAAAAGGAGTATTATTTATTCATTCCATATAGAGGAAGAGAAAGGTTGAGAAGAAATAGGCTATTATTATTGACAACAAAACTTGAAGAATCATCCTAATAGCTCACACTTAACCCAGAGGTGTAAATGGAGATACATGGCTGAGAAATTTTCCTAAAGTGGTAGAACTAGGATTTGAGCCCAGGCCATCTGCAAAGTCTTAGAGTCCTTGTTTTTACCCATAAACATAACTTAATTCCTAAAATTCTGAGACCACTTTCCCATCTCTCAAGAAGTTCATGTGACCTAGAACTGGTAAGACTCCACAAAACATCCCAGCCCAGAGATGCCACAAGTAAACTTCCTTAACAGTGAAAGGGTGTTGGTCCAAAACATTGACCAGGGTTTCCACCAGTAGAGCTTTGCCTTCCTTTTACTACCTTGTAAAGTCCTCTCAAAATACAAATGTTCTCAGGTATGACAAAAAAAACTCACTAGTATTTTAGCAAGAATTAACTCGCAGATGTCTTAGCTTCCGCTATTTGTACCATTCCTTTCAAGTAATCCAAGCTTCATCTTCTTCATGTCTATCACTTCTTGTGCCTCTGATTTACTTAACTTTTTTACGTTGTTAGCTATGCATTTCCCTGTTTCTGTCAGAGTCTTACTCTTTTAAGATGTAGCTCAAGAACCACTGTTTCTAAGAAGTTGTCTCTTAGTTGATAACAGAAATATCTGTCTCTTCACTTAAGGTTGTTTGAAAAATTACTAGCATATCATAAATTATACTTTTAAGTGATAAGTTTAAAACTTTTTGTTTAGATTCTTTAACAGAAAAAGAACAGTAGAATCAACATAGTAGAAACTTCTTAGTATTGATGTGACCCTAGTGGGCAAAGTGGTTCTAGCCGTGGTCTGTCCCCAATTAAAAATGTTTTAACTAAAGAACTTGAGCAGCTCTTCCAAACTTTGAGTCTAAGATAACAGGCAAGGGACACATGAGCAAGGGCAGTGTGAAATGTGGAGGTGGATGCACTGGATAGTCTGGGACCTGTGCTAAAACAGTTATCTCTAAAATTTTAATCTTAATCTTCAGTTTCAAATTTAAAGCTCTTAAATTTTGATCCTTAATCTTGTCCTATGCCAGGAGAGCTAGGTTGAGGAGATTGGTGGGAGTTTGGTTCCCACTCCATGATTTCCCACCCCATAACTCCTTGCTTTAATTTTTAATTAGCAAAATAAATTGTACATATTTATGGTGAATAATACTATAATCTAACATATATATAAAAGAAAATTTTATTTGTGTATTGGTACAGTTTGGGTATATATAATGATCACATTCATTATGCAGAATTTTTTGTACTTCTACATGCTCTGTCTTGATTCCTGCCCCACTCTATTTCTGTCCCCTTCTTTGAAACCCTATTCCTCTTCCTTTTCACAAAGCTCTCTTTTTATTTAATCTTTCTCTTCTGCTTTCTTTTCATTTCCTTTCCTTCCTTACCACTGCCCCTACCCAGTTCCCTATTCCTTTTGAATGATTTCTTCCTATTTCACAACATCTATTGTACATTTGGGTTTTTTAAAATAATTTTCTAAGCAACACCAGCAAACATGGCTCCCATCCTGCTACAATATCAAGAGAAGAGACAACTAACACTCTGCAGTGTACTGCATTCAGTATGAGATATACTTTATCATTTAAAAAACCCCAGTGATAGATAATTTTGCCCTACTGGAGGCTACTGCAAGGTTTTGAGCACCTTTCAAGCATATCCAGTTGGCTATGATAGTAATAAGATAATTATGTTAAAGACAGTTTTGACTTAATATTTTCAGTTCACAATGGGGAATGATATATTAAATAAGTTGTGGAGCAAATACACATGAAAAAGTATATATGCTAATTAGCTTGATTTAGTTATTCTACCAAGTGAGTATGTCAGTGGTCTGATGGCCCTTCTACATCAATGGAGGCTGGCACTCTGCTCAGACCCAAACTCCATATGTCCATGTTATTTAGTTGCGCCTGTTGAAGGCAAGCTCTCTCATCCTCCTGACTTCTCAAGTGATGCTCTGAAGGTCTTCAAGGTCCAAGGTGCAGAATCCACCATCAATCATGTACATCACCTTGACACTTGTGTCTTGGATGCAAAAGGGGGAAATAGCCAGGCAAACCACGTCAATGGGTTACAGAACAAGAAGAATCCAAATGACGGTTCAAGAGACCTAAACCAAGCATGTAGACATCCCCCTTTTCCTACAGTAATGTTATTCACTTTGTCACTGTTATTAATGATTTGAAAGCAACCCATGCATTAGGCTCAGAGCATTTCTACTTTAACTCTGCATGACTTTGTCATGAAACTGGTTGAAATCTTCTGAATGTGAATTCAGCAGGACCAGGTGTTCCAGAAAGATGTCATGGGCTTTGGGCCCTTCAAAGAACAGCAATGATGACTGCCAGAGGGTTAAGTCCAAAGGATGAGGCACTTTCCATATTCCCCACCTGTACTTAGAGCCAAGGGAACAAAGTAGTTGGAAGACAGGCTTAACATTTACAATCCTCAAACTGTCTAAAGTTAACACATCTCTTCAGTTCTTGGTCAATCTCAAGTCCACTCAGGGATCTTTTTCAGGTACATTTGTCTGTTTTAATCTTTTCTTTCTCTGAGAAATATGTAGCAATATAATGATATACTGAGTCACACAATTCAATGTTCCAAACTAGAAAATCTTCCCCCATAGAAATAATATCATGTCTACATCTTGTACTAGAAACAACTACTACAAAGACAATAATATGCAATGTATTAATTATTTAACTGTACTACTAACCTGCTTTGAAACTGTCTCATTGCTACTTCTTCTTCAATAAAATTATTAAAATATAAGAAAAAAGAATATGGTAAATATCACACTGCAGCTATATCTTTTTGAAATTTAACTAGTTTAAATTTTATCAAGCTATCTGCCTAATTATAAAATCGAACCTAACCATATCATTTGATCATTTATATCATGCAATTCACAGGGCATATAATAGTGACTTTCAATATATCACTGAAGGATAAAAATGTGATATTTTATATAACAGAGTATTACTTAGGTATAAAGAAAAACAAATTTGAGGCCTTACTCATAAAGGCCACTTATGAGTAAGTGGTTATGACTAGAGGCTATATTTATAGGTTAAATAAGTCAAAAGTACATGAGTAAACATCATATTGTCTCCCTAGTATAAAAACCTGAAAGAACCAAACAATATAAAAGACAGATATAGTAAAGTTGGAAGAAACATTATCTTAAGAGAAGGGATAAGCAATGATGATGAGGGAAAGGAGAAAAGATTGGAACAAAGGAAGGAGGAAAATCTTGCAAGTATATACAGTATAGCTGAGGTGAGTATACTAAAAATTTCCATCAGTTTTTTGAAAATGGCAGTTAATGTTTAAATTTTTTACTTTGACTAACTATGCTAATATCTGCAATCTGAGCAACTACACCAAAGTCAGCAATGTGTAACACAAAACCATGGTTGAATCCCTCCTTAGATGAGGTATTCTAAATGTGTATTGTTTCTAATGTCGAGTCAATTATTATTATGCTCTTTAAAATAAATTTTAGGAAATTAAAGAGGACAAAAAAATTTAAGGTTTATTGAAAACAAGCATTTATGCTCAATTATTTGTCCAATGGTCCATATCTGTTAATGTGCACAACAGATTTGATGATAGAAATACATAACCATTGTTGATTTGCTATTTTTGTTTTGAAAATCTGTACCACATGTATTGTTGGATGTTACTCTGGTTCTCTCTCTGTTTATATCTGTTTTGCTTTTGTTTTTGATTCAACCCTTCAAAATAAAATAAAATTGAATTGAAAAATAAACTTGACCAAACACAGAAAATAGAAAAAATAAAGAATATCAAAAGAGATCCACACCACCTCATAACTTAAAGATAAGCATAATACAGTTCTGACTTTTCCCAAAATTTTCTCCCCAGCTTTCAAAACTTCCTATTCAACTTTTGATTGTACTGTATTTGTTTCTTTAGTGACATAGGTTTACTGATCTCTATGTTGTCTGTTAGGGAATTTGACACTGGTGTTGACATTCAGATTGATGTGAAAGGAGAAAAGAACTCAAAGAGAGAAGGGCTTGGAAAAAGAAGCATCCCTGTTTATTGTGCAAAGGGCCTGGGAAGGTGGCCTAGAAGATGATGAATGAGAAAGAGTGGGTGTGAGCTTCTCACCCAGGTATCAACTGAAGAGAAAATTGGGCTACTTTTGAAAACAAAACAAATTATTTACATTTACTTTGATCTAATTAGGATTATAATCTAGGAAAACACAGATGTAAGCAGCTTTAGAAATGTATCCTCCAAAGAAAATTAGGAAATATGTCACTTTTCACACAGAAATTCCGATAGATGCTGGCAGAAGTGAATTTGTCTCGTAGCAATGAGATAAAATGTGGTCTCCAGCCTTGAGTAGTTTGGAGAAAGAAGCCCAATGCAGAGAAGGTCAACTGAAGACAATGAGGTTTCTCAGGTCAACTCACGTGGTGGTGATGGAACTCATTTACAGTCCAGTTAAAAGGTTCAGTCATAGAAGTGTGTAAGATCTGATTAACCGTGTGATGGACCAATGCTACTCTATCTTGATTTTTTTTCTTAATGTAGAATATGACACAAAAAGAAAGTAAGGGAAGCACTGGTAGACCCTTATCTCCAGCCATTCTTCATTCACAAACTCTTGGCATCTGTTTGACAAAATGCCAAAGTGTATCAGGGCAAGATGCACAACCTGTGTCCTTGAGGTCCCAAGCAGCAGTGTCCAGCAATCACATGAGATGCACCAGTCATTCTTCTGAATACAGAGGTCCATCAATTCCTGCTTTCTTTCATGTAAAGCAACTTTTATAAGATTTTCCTAGTTTCAGAAAAATAATCAAGATTTGAAATACTTGACAGAGAAAGATCTATAAATATTCAAGGCAAGGTCAAGGATATGGGTTCAATTCCCCATACCATGTGCCATGCTGACCATGGAACTCAGGACTTGCTGTGCCAGCCTCAAAGCCAGCCATTGTGGTGTACACCTGTAGTACCAGTGCTGGGGAGGCTGAGACAGGAGGATTACTATGAGCCTGAGCTGCATAGCAAGATCCTGTACCAAATAAATAAATAATTTAAAAATATGTCCAAGGCTGTTGTGAAAAAAGGTCTCCAAAAGGTAGCTCCTTCTGCACAAAGTCAAGCCCATGAGGTGCAGAACTGAGAAGTAGAGCTCTAGATCTGCATTTCTTACCCATTAAATGGTTTTGTCATAGTGTTAATAAATGCTGTAGGAAAAAGAGAAATGTTCACTTAATTTAGAAAGATGCAGAGTAAAACTTTTAAATTTTCTTTTCATTGCTCTAACGAACTCAGTACATTGTGACTCTTTGATGCAAATTTTTGCATCAAGAACACACTTTAGAAGATACTGAAAAGACAATGAAATGCTGAGAAAAGATCAGAAGGATTCATAGGTGGAAAGATGCAGCTTAGATGCAGGAAGTCCTCTGTTCCAGCTGAAGTCACACTCACAGATTAGTAATGGGACAGCTGGCAAAGGGCATTTTCCATGTGTGTTCACATTTAAAGTGTTCCTGAGTAGACTTAAATTCCAAGAGTTTGAGGACAAATGACAGCTTTGATAGAGGAAGCAATACTGGATATAGACTGTCTTAAGTGGCCTTAGCTAGAGAGACAACCGATCTAGGCCAGGGATCGGGTTGGCAAAGAGAAAAGCTAGTCTAAGAAAAGAAGGGTGACAATGGAAAAATTTTGGAATTACTTAAGGAACTTACAAATAAAAAACACAAAGCACAATAACCAATGCTGAAATTAAATCAGAATCAAAGGTGATGGGACCCTGGCCATGGTAGTTTTTAGATGTTCACCATACGATCCATCTGTGACAACAAGGCTGAAAGCCATCTTAAATATTATTTAAACATGCCTATAATTTTCCTACCTCCCATAAAGCCTCAGAGGACTTTAGTTTATGAGGAAAATTATTAGATTCTGTTCTGACAATGGAGAAAAAGTATGATTAAAATTCGTGTGAGGGCTGGTCAGATAGCTCAACAGACAAAAGCACCTGCTCAGGCAGATGGAAAGACTGTGGTTCATTCCCAGGCATTCTGTACTAGTCCTGTCCCCAGGGCACACTGAGATGATGACTGAGAATGAGTGTGGTGGTCCATGCCTGTAATCCCAGCACTCGAAAACATGAGAACCACTACGAGTCTGATCTGTGTAGTGAGACTCTGTAGACCCTGTACTAAATTTAACATTAAAAAAATGTTTAGATATGTTCTACCTATGCAAACATAGTAATTTCTAAAATGTGAATATGAAGATTGGTTAAACTGTAATTCCTACATTGAAACAACAATAATGTAGAGGTTTTTAAATAGCTGCAGACATATTCACCAATTTTTATGGTGGCTTGTCTCCTCTTACACTTTCTCTGGCTGCCCACCTCTATTCTTGCTTTTAAATCTGAGTCCCAGTGAAGACTCTGACTCTAGCTCACCAATAGCAACAAATTAGTGAAAAGAGAAGAACTGGATGCCAAGACAAGAAAAAGAAGATTGACTATGGCAAGCAGTGAGCATCATATCAGAACTTCTACTGAGTCCCAACACTCCAAAACACATTGTGGCAATTTAAGTCATGATAAATATCTGTAAGGGCCAGAGAGATGACTCAGTGGAATAAGTGCTTCCCTGGCAAGTGCAAGGACCTGAGTTCAATCCTCAGTTCTGCTGAAAGAAAGAAAGAAAGAAAGAAAGAAAGAAAGAAAGAAAGAAAGAAAGAAAGAAAGAAAGAAAGAAAGAAAGAAAGAAAGAAAGAAAGAGAAAGAAAGACCTGTAATGTTTTTTTAATTTTAAAGGATTCAAGTAAAATAGCTTTGTTGAAGTAAAGAGAAAGTCGTTGAGCATAGCTACAAGAGAATAGGAATCAGACAAGGGTAGGAGATAACACAGAAATTGCTTCAGTGCAGGGCCCTCTGCCAGGTGGAAGAGATGGGTTAGCACCCTACTGTGTGAGGTGCACATTGGCTCTGGAGAGGAGACCCTGGTTCAGGACAGGGAGAGCTCAGAAGAGAAACAGAAGCCAATTTCTAGCCAGTGCTATGCTTAGCTTCCAGGGGGCCTGTCTTCGTTCTGAAATGCTGATACACAAATTAATAGGTGATTTTCTTTTCCATCAAAGTTCATCTCATCAAAACCAAGAAGTGTAAAAGATTTTTTAAAAAAAAATACAGTAAATAAACAGAAGGTGTGATCACAAATATATAAGTTAACTGTGAGTAACATTAAAGGAAATGGCATGAAAATTTCTTAAATAGAGGAGTCTAGAAACAGTACATCAAGTATGATTTGATAACCTGAGAAGGAACATATGAAGAGCTCAGTCTGGAAGAAGATACCACTGAAGAAACAGTAGCAGGTTTCCTACACTGTTTTATGCTATGGAAGAGATTAATAGGACTACTAATCAATAAAAATAAGAGTACAAAGGCAAACATGTTTTAAAATGGCAATATTTTGTTTTGTTGCTAATAATGGGCCAAACTTTTAATGAGTTATTTGGTAATATTTTTTCTATTCTTGGAACCTAATATTTCTGCACTATTTTATCTCCAAAAGACTTCATTCATGTGGTACCTTCCTCTTTTAAATCCAAACATGCTTCTTGGTATAAATATCAATCTACACACTGACCTACAGAGTCCATTTGCCCTTCAATGTTCATGGGGAATTGTTTCTAAGACCCACACTGAAACAAAAAATCCTTGTATGATGAGGTCTGTACAAAATCAAATAGTATTTGTACATAATCTACATGTCTTCCAGTATACTTTGAAATCCTATCTAGATCACTTTTAATATTTAATACAATGAGAATAGTTTTTACATGTAATGTTATAGAATAACAACAAGGGAAATATTTGTACATGCTCAATACAGGCACAGTTCTTTTTTCTCTTTTATTAGTTGAATGCACAGATGCAGAACTAAAAGATATGAAAGTCCAACTGTATGCATCAAAACTATTTCAAACCTTGTGAAAATTAGGAATTGGTACCCACAGTTGTCACACTACCTCATCCTCATTTCTTTTAATGTGTTATACACACCTTTCATTAAATTATACTGATATCTGAAGCTACTTAATCCATGAATTTAGGTACTTGCTCTTTAAAAATGCTTTGGTTTTGTATTTTCTCTTTAAGCTTTACAAACACATTTGAATAGGGCCACAGTAATTATTCAGTGTGGTTCCTCATTGTTAGATGGTAAAAACAGACTTCAGGTTGTGTCACTGTGTAATACTGATAGATTCATTACCAGATTGTGAAATATAACTGAACCAACAAAAGATACTAGAAAGTTATCACTGGAAATAAAGAGAAAAAATTTTGCTCTGCATTTCTGAATTTGGACATCTGTTGAATAAGCAATTACTTATTTGAGAAATGACACAGTCATTCTTCACCTATCAGCACAAAATAGGGAAAGCAATAAGAAAATAATAATTTTGTACTTTGAGATACATGCCATGATCTACTGGCAGCAGGAAGATAATGGAGGATACTGCTGTGGTATATACAGCCCCCAAACAACGCATGATAGCCAGTCTGCCACCCTAGTTCTCACTGCCAGGTACATGTTATGAGGCAACTGGGATTAAAAGCCAAGAAGGTGTGGAGCAGTGGAAAAGCCCAGGGCGGAATAAAATGTTGGTCACATATAGTTCACAAACATGAAAATCCTCTTCCATAGAACTGGAAGTTGATGACATAGCTAAAGACCAGGCCAAACTAGTGTAGGCCTGCCCTGTACTGCAAGCCCTCAGACCATGAGTACAGCTGTAGTCATTATTCCTGCAGCCATCTCTTGTGCTCAAGGACAGCAGCAACACAGCCTGCCACATAGGTATGAAATGCTGCACCAGAGGGACTGCCAGGTGTATTCTTATCCATCTTCCTACTTCTAGGATGGAAAGATAATGGAATTCTGGACAAAACTGTCCACCCAAATTGTGGCTCACCCAAACTACATCCTCTGCATTGCACCCCTCTGCAGAGACAGAAAGCAGACAATGCCCTGCTGAGCCTCCTGAGGAGGTGGACTTGTAGCACATATTGGCTTCATAAGACTTGTTGATGTTCTGGGCAGCTGTCTGTGAATGTGCCTGTGCTTAGGAAGCAGCATTTCTGGAGCACATGCTAGTGTGGATGTGGCTAAACACTCACCTCTCCTCTTCTGTCTGGGTTGGTTTTTCAATCCCAGGGATAAAATAATGTCCTAGGGATATTGTAAAACACATGCATGCCTGAACCTGGTCACGATCAAGTGAATCGCAGTCTCTGGGAGAGTTTAGATTCTCATTAAACAATTCTAATAATCAACAAGGGCTGATGTTGATGATTAAGAGCACTCTTTAAGCAAATGAACCTTTCCAAAGTGTCTTCCAAATCCCTACTCCAAAGACTGTTGGAGCCAACTAATTTTCAGGAGCCCAGAGTCACAGCTCCTTTGCTTCTTGGTACTGCCAAGAAAAGGGTGATGAGAGGGTCTTGCTCTGTGTTGGTTGACTGTGGGTCCTTCCCAACTAAAGCAACTTCCATGGAGAGTGCCTGGCCTGTTGCTCTTGCTATCCTGGGTGATCAGCATTATTGCTAGCCCTCATGACAGTCCTGTGAGCACTAGCCCCACCTACTACATCAATAGTCTGATGCCCAGACAAATAAAGTCTAAATTAATTTATTTTCCCTGTCACCTTAGTGCCCTGGGCTGTGGTGACCCTAGTTCTTCTTCAATGAAACATCCTTACAATCCCTGTCTCCTCAGAAGCATTGCTTTTCAGAGTCAGAGAGCACCATTCATGTGCACCACCCTCCTTTATCTGTCCTGCTTGCCAGGAGGGTCACTGTCACATGTCACAGGAAGAAAACTTCTTAAGGCAAGCAAACTATTCCTCCAAAGGAACACACCTTTCCTATAGCAGTTACAAAATAAACCTCACACAACTACAGCCACAGCTGCTCTAAGCCCAGTGGGTTTTCCTCTGAGACCCCTCTGTGCCCACCTTTATGAGGCCCTGAGAGCTGTTAGTGAAGACATAGAATGAAACACTTCAATCTTGTAGAAATCCCATTACTGGTGGTGAGAATGTGTGGGGCTCCAGATTTTAAACTTGTCATTTGTTTGCCCCGTTTTATGTAAATGGTGCCTCAGTTTCTCCACCTATGAAAATCATAATAACATTTCTTCTCAGTCCGGTGTGAAAATTGAGTAGAGATGAAGGGTTTTCCTAAGTATGCAGCTTGCAGCAAGTCCATAGGCGTTGGTATTGCTATCTTCTGCTTTTTCCCTTTTGCCTAATATTCTTCCTCCTTTCTTATTTCCCCCAACCTCTACTCCACTAATGGTGTCACAATTATTTGAAATTAAACTCAAAGACTCACCTCCTCTCAGATGGCATCCTTGGACCAGGCATGGAGTTAGTTGTGCATCCATGTGACTAACATGCTGTCATTCCACACTTCCTCCCTCAGCACAGATCTCACAGCCCTGCTGAGATCCTGCTATCCACCTCTTTTCTCTGGATGAACTTGTAAGCAGTCATCTCTGCCACTCCACTTCCCTCCTCAGGCTGCTGCAGGACAGGATGTTCCTGAACTGCTACTACATTGTGGTTCCCTGTTGAAAAGCCTTCATTGGTTTCAGGTCCATATCTACAGAGTTAGGTTCAAGGCACTACACCTCCACAGTGACCAACCATCTTCACAACCTCTGCCAAAAGCTCACTTCTTAAAATCCTTCATGCCTGTCCATAGCCTCAGAGAGCACCAGAACCCATCTGTCTTGTGAATGAGCTCTACAGTTCTCCTTTTGAAGTCTTATCTAACCTGCTGACTCTATGAGAAGTCCTTAATTTGGGACTCTCAATAGACTTTGCTCACCACATCTGAACAATTGGCAGTGCTATTTCTTATATATCTGCTTCCATTCCAAGGAGAGAAGGAGCATATGGATAATAATATGAAGACTGTTGAAGGCTTTACATTGATGGCTCATATTTATTGAGTGCCCACCAGTGATAGGTACTGTTGAAGGTTCTCCAATACATACTTGTCTCATACTCTTCTTTCATTGCTGGGACAAACACCTGACACCCAAAATGAAGGAAGGAAAGGCGTATTTAGCTCCTGGTTACTGGAGATTTCAGTCCATGTTCAGCTGGCTCCAAGGCAGAGTGGTGCATGGCATCGAGCAGCCTTTCATGGTGGCAGCAAAGAGCCAGAGAGCAGAGGGAGGGGTAGCAGCAACAATGGAAACAAAGAGCAAGTCTGTCTTTGTTTCTCTTATGTTACATTCAGGCTATTTACCCCAGGCTGGGTGTAGCACTCATGCCCATAATCCCAGCAGTACTCAGACTCATTATCACAACCTTGGATCATGAATTAATCACAAAGTCTAGAAGTCCACCACATGACTGCATGAGGCTTTGGGGGAACAACTAGACACAAACAAACCATAACAATACTGTTAACATAATTAATACTCACTTTGCAGTAAAATAGGGAAGCTACTATTTCACAGTATAGGTGAGTAAACTAAGATAAAATGAGACTAAATAAAGATCGGAAGCTATAATTTATTTCCAGAGTTTATCATGATACCTGGTATTATACTAGATGCTGGAACAATTTTTTTGGGACTGAAACATTTTGTTTGTGGTTAAAATACCACAAATTCAGTTAAATTCAATACAAATCCCTCTTGCACTGGTTGAATTTTTTCACCTTTGGGTGTCTGGCTTATGTGGGAGGCTGAGGCCACATGGTGCGGGGCCTGAGTGAGCCCTCAGCTGGTAAGCATCCCCTCTAGATGCTCAAGTTGGTTGTTCTGTGAATTCATGGCACACAAATATTTTATGACTGCATTTATTCTTCATAACAATATGAATGAGCAACTGAATAAAAGCCAAATCCCTTGTGAAGCCAGAGGAAGAGTGATTAAATTATAATCATCCTGGATTAATTAATCTATAATATTTGCTTTTTATATGAAAGAAGAAAATCAGCCTTCAACATAAAGGTTATGTACTCCTGAGGTCTGTGTCTTAATAAAGGAAAGGCTTTGGGAAAAAACTTGACAAGCCCCCAAGATACAACACGTTGTAAATGTAGACAGAAGGTTATTACTGATATAAAATATATTCAATGTAATTATCAGCCACAACAAATAATCAGAGTGATGATAATGAATAATTAACATTTTTATACTCCTATAGTCATGTGTCTAATAGATAAGTGCATAACATTGAATTAATTTATTGTGATGTAGTGGTTTTGGTAATGAAAATTGCCTAATCCAAACATCTCTTCCAAGGTATCGCCAGATATTGGCATAAATCACCGATAAGGTTTATTTCTCTGAGTCCTCATCTAATTGTAGTAGGGATGCTATAAAATATCTGGGAAAAAGAAAAACCTAAGTAGAGAAATTCAATGAAGAATAAAGTGAAGACAAGCTATTGATCTCAGTTCAGTAGGAAATAAATTTGAAGACTGCTTTCAGCCTCTGAAATTAAGGGTTAATAAAGACATACAGAGCAACTGTGCTGACCTTAGGAGAAAGACTGTGTAAAGAACAGAAGAGCACTGTGAGCCAGATTCTCAGTGGCCATTTTATTCCAAATACTGCTTGCTCTGCCCTTCCTTTCTGTATAGCAGAAAGGGAAAAAGCAGCCTTTTTTCTGCAGTATGGTTGCACAGACAAACATCACTTCCTCTTGTTGTCCATGTCAGTTTGCCCACATATTGTATCGCAGTGATCTAATATTGCACCTAACATGCAGGATGCTGTCAGGTCCTACTTGGTAGCACTTTACTGCACTGAGGAGTCCCTCTACTGATGCGCTGATGCGTTCTACCCAACCAGGTCAGCCACGGCCGTCTCTGTTCACCTTCTTATCTTTAGAGCCTAGGCGGATGGCCAGATGTTCAGGAAGGTGATGGTGAGCAGGCCTACTTATTTCAACCACTCCTACAAAATACTAATATAAATATATCTGAACGGTATACTACTAGAATCTGTTCCCTAGAGAAAGCATAGTCTGGATTTATTGAAGATCGGGATGATGTAAACAATGATTGATTCTACTTTCTAAAGAGATTCTTATGAAGCATAAATAAGAAATAGAGGAACTAAGGAAAAGTCAGGAAAGTCATGGTGAGAGAAACAAACAGCCTCTGTGCTAAAGGCACATCCATAGTGTGACTGTGTTTTGTTTTCAAACACAAAAGTGTTTTATACTATGTGGCCTGGGACAACTGGAACATTCTCCCATGCCAGGTATATATTACCTTTGTATTAGCATTGTTTTCTCACCCGCAACTATAATTATGTCTAAGAAGGGAAAGAGATAAAAGGAATGAAATTAAAATGGAATAACAAAACCTATCTTAATTATAACCATCATTTAATCAAAACTTTCTGGAAGGCTTGTCCTGTATTAAACAGTTTTTTTTTTTTTTTTTGAAGCTGACTTAAAAATTTAACCAAGGCCATAAATTTGAGATGTTGCTGAGCCATGATCTGAAACTATACCCATATGGTGTCAAACTTCATAGTCTACACAACCACAGTAGCTGTTCCAGGGCCTCTGCTGGGTAACACATCTTGCAAGACACTCTAAGTCCAAGAAGAATATGACAGAAGTTCCACTTATACCATCTTTTGATAGATGAGATAAAATCTCCTTGTAACAGGAGTGACATCATCATGGCTCTGTAGATTTTTTTTCAAATGAAAGAACATTCTAGAACATTCTAGAAGGGTGAGATTATGACTATGTCAGACATGTTTATATTTTCTAACATAGAACACCTCAGAGAGAGAGAAATCCTTGCTTACTGATTTCATGAAATCATGCTTACTGTTTCATGAAGATAGTAAGGACCAATTTCAATTCCAGAGTTTAAAATGATAGTGTGATTTAAATAGAAACAGAGCAAGAAAAAAATATCTTAAATGGGCAAGCATAGAGGAACAGGGGACAGTGAATTGTGGAGCCATATTCTTATACTGAAGGATTCTGTGTCCACTAGAAAAATAATTCCTTAGGCTGGATCAGATTTCAAGGGTGTAAAATCAAACTACCAACTCCCAAACACTCCATGCAGCAGTACTAGGGGATAAAGTACTGTCTGTGTGATATCCAAGAAGCTTCCCTGTAGCAGTCAAAGAGACTCCAGTAGGCAGTGAGGGGTGTCTATGTGAGGATGTGGTCACAAGTTCTCTTTTTGAGTGCTTAGTCTTAGCAAAGAACCTAACACAGAATTAGGATGCAAAAATGAGAAGTAAGAATGGATAGAAATGTCCCTGGGAAGCAGAGGGCTAAGGAGAGCTTCCTTCATGAAATATTAGGGAAAGATTAGATAAAATGCTTGGGCTTTTCACTAAAGGGAAAGGCAATTTGGAAAAAAAAAAAAAAAAACTCCAAAAAGTAGTTACCATCACAAGCATACACAAGGTATAGGTCTTTAAACCATTCTTGAAAGTACACTACAATAAATGTGGCTGGACCCACAGACCTTAATCATGCCCTGCCTGGGACTGAGCCAGCACCTTGAGATGAACAGAGAGAGGCAGGCAGCACCGGGCTTAATGAATAACACATTCTTCTCTCTGCTTCCACCCTCAGGGTAGCCTGATCTTCTTCTCAGACTAAGTGAAGACTCCTAATGGAATCTGTTTCTTTCTTGTTTTTTAGATGTCTTGAGGGGCCCAAAGAAATTTGAAAAAAGGAACCTCCATGTTTAGCCACTATTGATTTATTTTGGTTCTGGTTGGAAGATTTTTATATAAAAACAAAGAACAAAGTAACTCTCCAGGGTTGGCCTGAGCTGACTGCATTAGAACCTGTTCCACCCTGTGAGTTGGGGAGGGACTGATTTTCATCTCAGCAGCAAGCTGGAGACCAAGAGAGGTAGGTACACCCACACCCAGGGAGGAAAAGAAAATTTAAAGCAAATACCTAGACATTGTGAAGTAAACTTCTGCCAATGGCATAGTGAAGCAAGTGAATGATTTTTATTGAAAACAAATTGATTGTGGGACCTGCACTGATTGGAAAAGTGTTGCTCATTGATTCTCTGGCTTTGCCAATGTAGACACATAGCTGCAAAGATATATGACTTGCATTTTGCTAAAAATCACTTTTAAAAAAGGAAGAAAAGAAAAGGAGACTGTGGCTAGTGAGATAGTTCAGTGGACTAAGCTCCTGCTTAGGCAAGCGCAGGGACTGAGGTTCAACCCCCAGCACTACAGCTGCACCAGCCCCATCCCTGAATGCACTGAGCCAGCCACCAAGATTGGGCGTGGCGGTGCTTGCCTGTAATTCCAGCTCTGGGGAGGCTGAAAACAGAAGGATCACTATGAGTCTGAACTTCATAGTGAAACCCTGTATGAAATATATTTAAAAGAAAGAAAAGGAGACTGTGATTTAAAAAAAAAGTTTGAATTATTTAAACAAAAAAGGGTGTCTAGAGGTAGCTTTGTAAGGTGACTGAAAAGGATTGATGAATCCATCAGGGACCCAGGTTGTTTCAGGGTTTTTCTTTCTGCCTTCCTTTCCTCTTTTCTTATTGCCCTTTAGAATAAAATGTTTGTTCCATCTTCATTGTTGTTTTCAAGATCAAGATACAGACAGTGAAGGGCAGCCCTTGGGATGCCTGCTAACTGCAGCTGCTCTCTGTTTAAGGAGATTGCCTCACAATCTCATGGAACCAAATTGTTTTTTGAACCATAATCAAAATATAAATCATTTTCATCAATCCTCAGATTCCTCTTATAGCTCTCCTAGTAAGTCCCTACTTCTCCCTCTACAGCAAGCAACCACTGATTTGGGCATTTTCTTAAAAGAGCAACACACTACTCAATTTTGAGAAAGGCAAAGTCACACTTTAAGAGTGAAGGTGACAACTCCAGAAACTACAATGAGTGGCCCTGGGAATTAGATATATTTACCACTGGCAAGATGTAGGTGGCTAAAGATATGTACCTAAATGACTTGAACACACCAAAGGGGGAAAAAGCCAAAGGATAAGAATGATGGAAAGGAAGAGAGTAGTTAACCCAGTGAGAAGGGAATGAATTCTGACAAAGCTTCACAGATGAGGTACTATGCATGAGACTTTTCAACATTTATGAAATTTTCCAGGTGCACTAGTAAATTAAGGATTTTTTTTTAAGTGAAGAAGACAACAGACACAAGTGCATACAACCTTGAAAAAGTACAACTGCAGTTATTTCTATCAGAAGTGATTATAAGAAAGATAAGGGCCAAGTGATTAAGGATTTCATATGCTACATAGTATGCTATAAGTAGGAAAGAGACATTTTAGAATTTAGTAGCTGGAAATTTTATCAGATTTGCATTTTCCATAGAGATCATGGATGAAATCTACAAGATTGGAATGGAACAAATATAAGGTAGCCAGAAATTGACACAGTGATCCAGGAAAGAACTCATACAAGTCCAAGATAAGTGAAATGGGCATTCCATTGTCATTTAAGTATTGTAGGTGCTTGAATTCAGTAGAATCTCCCAATATAGTCCAATAGTCCATAATAGTACTGGGTTTTCCATAAGACTGGAAATGTCCAAAGTTGTTGACTTGAGCTTTTTACAGTTCAGTATATTAATGTGGCTTTACTTTTTGTACTTTGTTTTCATACTTTTCTGTGGGATGGTTAGGACCAAGATAGAGCAAGAACTATATAACTAGAAATGTAACTTTTATATCTGATAAGGTCAGTCAAGTCCCCTCAGGACTTAACCTAAAACCCCCTATCAGTTTGTAGATCCTTAGTGAATGTCAGCCATGTGGATGATTCACAGCCATTGCTTGACCAATTTGCTCTCTGTAAAAGCCTGAGAGAATGTTTTCTTCTCCATATGACTCTCCTTAGGCACACTCTACATCATTGATCACATTCCTCAGTGGCCTCATAATCTCCTTGATCAGAAAATTTGGGACACAACTGAGTTACATAATGTTACAGTATAGGTTCTCCTATGTCCTGAGTCCTCACTGAATTTGAAAGGCTAGGGCCAAAATGTTGGTTGTCCTTGGAGTCCTTCTTTTTCTCTGATTTTTTGTTTGCAAATGTAGATTGTTAACCCTCCAGAAGAGAAGCTTATTATTACCCTACAACATATGCAGTTAGGTTTAACCTATCTGAATATCAAACATCTTAGGCATAACATGGAACAGGTATTTTCCATCAAGTATTGATATGTTAAACTTTAAGTCTCTACAGCAGAATATGGAAACCCTTCTTTTAGCCAGAACACTTCAACTAGTAAGTCTAAATAGCACATAACATCCACTGCCTATAAAATTAGCTGATCCAGTGGTAAACTGATATCTCTATTGATGCAGCATTTACTCATATTCTAGGTAGTCTGTTTTATTATTTTCTCTGTGTTCCATCTGTCCTTCATTTTTTCATTATTGTAAAAAACCCCAGAGGTTATCTCCCCATGACCTATAGGTCCAAATTATTTCTCTCTCTTTTTTTTTTTTTTTTTTTTTTTTTTTTTTTTTTTTTTTTTTTTTTTTTTTTTTTTTTTTTTTTTTTTTTTTTTTTTTTTTTTGTCTTCTTGAGACAGGGTCTCACTATGCAGTTCAGGCTGGCCTTAAGCTCACTTTGTAGCTCAGGCTGGTCTTGAACTCACAACAATCCTCCTGCCTCAGCCTCCCAAGTGCTGGGATTACAGGCATGCACCACCATGCCCAGCCCCCAAATTATTTCTCTATTTGTGTTCAGATCCATCAGTGGTAAAAATCAGATATTATAATAATTGACTTAGACCAAAAATCATTCAACACAGAGGATAGCAACCACCTTACTAAGACACATGACCTCATGCATAAGTATGAAACCTTTAATGAAAGTTATATACTATTTGGAAGGAATAGATGTCAGTTAAACCGTCAATGGTGTTTTTTTCCAATTGATTGAAAAGCATACTTTACTGCTGGATGGTTAAAATCAAGATAAAGTAAAACCTATATAACATAAAATATAACTTTTGTATTTCACAAGGTCAGTCAGATCCCCTCAGGATTTACCCTGAAACCCTGTACTGCAGTTTGTAGAGTCTTGTATCAGCCATGTGGATGAGTCACAGCCATTGCTTGACCAATTTCCTCTCCGTGAAAGCTGAGAGAATGTTTTCTCTCCATGTGACTCACATTAGGCACACTTTACCTCAAAGATCACTTTCCTCTGTGGCCCCATAATCTCCTTGATCAGAAAATTTGGGACACGACTGAGCTACAGTATGTTACAGAACAGGCTCTTTTATGTCCTGAATCCCTCTACTATTATGGAACACTGGACTATATTGGATTGTTTTGCTGAATTCATGTGCCTACAATATTTAAATGAGAATAGAATACCCTTCTCTGACAAAACTAAACAAAAAAGGAGCTACTAATGAGGACCTTTTTTATCTGTATATACAAAATAGGATATATGTATAGCCACTTTCTCTTAATTCAATGAGAAAAAAGATTTGTACTAATAGTATTTGGACAGGATATCATGTATGCATCATATAGTATGAATAACCACTATAAAGACAACAATATTCAACGTATTAATTATTGAAACTGTCCTACTAATCTGTTTTGAAACTGTCTCATTGCTATTTGTTTCTCAGTAAAATTAATAAAAAGAAAAATAAAAAGCCACTATTCTTGGTTACTCATTGAAGTTCTTATATAGAACTGGTAGCACTATTCCAGATGATGAAAGTAAATAAACTGGGAAGGAAAATAATGTGCTTTCTATTATCTGCTAAATTAGTGCCAGAGATGGGTCTAGGGTAAAGATGTAATATTAAGTGCAGAATCTTCTATTGTATCGTATGGTCCTTACTAGAGAGGTTCTAGTCATTTTGACTCCTAGAGTGAAAACGTGGAGAAATTAAGGCTCAGATTCACACTAACTCACACAAGGTTCAAAAGTGACAGGGCCAAGGTCCAAAACTAAATATTAAATTCTGCCTTCACTACCAGGGGAGTACCTGGAAAGGGCTTAACATTTTCTTTCCTAGCACTGCCCTAATGAGATAGTGTAGCTGGACCACAGTAGCCACACAGAGAAAGCAAGCAAAGCCGTGAGGTACTCAGTGACAAGACAGCCACACAGCAGCGGGTGCTAGGATAAGAATGTTCCTGGACTGGGAATTGTAATAGAGTGTGATGAGTATTTCTTACTAACCAAAACTATACTGTAAGAACTATTTTTTCCTTTGGTGAAATTATCTACTTGTATGTATAATACAGAAAGCTTTTAAAAAAGAAAGAAAAGAAAAATACCCAATCATTGAATCAGAAAAAAAAGAAAAGCATTGAGAATGCTGCCTGCAGCAATTAAATATTCTGTGATACAAAGTTTCTCTCCTGCTTACTTTATTGAATAGATGGAGACTCAAGTTAGAAAAGCTTTCCTCTTCTTATTAAGCCACTTCATCAGCAATCGCCTAAGGAGATTCAAAGAAAGTGGTTTAGTGTCTTTTCCCTTTAGATTTTCCACATATTTTAAAGGAGATATCTAATCGAAAGCATTTCCCAAAGCTGAGGAAAAGTTAAAAGTAAATACTGGAAAAAATGTTGCAACCACTAATAACTTATCATTTCTCCCAAATATAATAAAGAATTTCTAGATGAAATATTTTTATTTTACAAAATCTAGACTAGCATTATAATCCATAACAAGTTGAAAAGCATCATTCTCTTTTTGATCAAGAAACGTGGTAATTTGCCCTACGACTTCAATTCTGTATATCACTTTGAATGCCTGTATTGCATTTGATTTTTATCTCTTAGTAAATCCTCAGGTCATAAAGATGAGCTAGTGAACAATTTTGCTTGAGTCAATAGCATTTATTTTCTCAAAAAAGATGACTAATCCCTTTTACATTTAGGAAACACAGTTCATATTCATTTATCCAACCAGAAGTAGTCATTGATTGCTGATAGAACTATAATAAATGGTGTGTCTGATGGCAGGCAGAGAAGACTGCTAATAACTGGGACGTCAAATACTGACCTTGACTCCCAACCCGGAAGCAGGTGTATCTGTAATTAATAAGTTCTCTTTCATAGTGAATGATATTCAAATTTCCCAAGGAGCTTAATTTAATATCAAGGACGAGCCCTCTCAGATAAGTACAGTGAATGTGAGGAAATCATTCAGGTGAGAGACATATCCAGGGCAAAGAGGCAAGAGCAACAGAAGCGCAGATCCCTTAGTCACTTTGGGGACCCAGGAGCAGATGGGCTTGAGGAATTCTTTATGGCCAGTCGAGACCACATCCTTTATTGTCATTTCAGGTGAGGCCGAGACTCAGAAATGAACTGATTTACCTAACGTAGACTTCCTCCATGGGAGCGGCACAGCATTCATCAAGTACATGAGCAAATGTGCAACATCTTCGGCCATCAGGGAAATGGGAGTCAAAACCCCAATGAAGGGCTGGCCAGATAGCTCAGAGGACTAAAGCACCAGCTTAGGCAGGTGCAGGGACCAGGGCTTGAGCCTCGGTATGCTGGCCCCTCTCAGGTGTGCTGAGACTATGATTGGGACTGGGTGTGGTAGTGTGCCCTGTATTCCCAGCACCCGGGAGGCTGAAAAAGGAGAATCACTATGAGTCAGATATGTGCCATGAGACCCTGTAAACCCTGTATTAAATACATAAAATACCCAATGAAATATTAATTGATGTGAACTAGGATAGTTATATCATCAACAAAACAAACAAAAATAGAAGGCTTTGGTGAGGATGTGGTAAAATCAGAATATTCAAACACAATTGAATATTAAATGGTATAGTTAATTTGGAAAATAGGCAGTTTCTCAGATAATTAACCTGCCAGTTGCCAGGTGGACCAACAATTCTACTTCTAAGTGTAATAGGAGTAAAACACTATTTGCACACAGAAGCTGGTATACAAACATTCACAGAATTATTATTCATAGCAGCCAAAAATGAAAGCAATCTAAATATTTATCAGCTCATTCAGATAAGCAAATCATGATATATCCATTATTTCTCAGCCACACCAAGGAATGAGGCACTGATTCATGCTACAACGTGGATAAACTTTGAAAACATGCTAATTCAAAGAATTTCTTAAAAAGTCACATGTTTATAGTTTTATTTATTTGGAGTGTCCAGAATAGACAAATTTATAGAGAGAAAGTACACTAATAGTTTCCTGGGCTGGGAGGGCTGGGGAAGAATGTGGGTTTCTTTCTAGAGTAATGAAAATACTGTCAAGCTGACTGTGGGAATAATGTGCAACTTTATGAATATGCTGAGGGACATTGTTTTTTTGTTATATTACCAATTTTTATCTTCAAATCTGTTGTTCAGATTAACAGATACAGCTATTCAAGATTGGACAAATAATTGATTATTAATGCTTGCTTTTAATAAAAGTTAATTTTTCTTGTCTTATTTTACTTTTTAAAAAATTATTTTAAAGATTATGATAGCAATTGATGTCTTTAGAAATAGCCATTTGGTTTTTACTCTTCAAATGTGTATATTTTAGGGCATATGAATTAATCTTAATAAAAGAGTTGAAAAATTAAAATGCCTAGCTCCCTGTATTTAGGTTGTTTTTCATCCAAAAGATCTTTACTTTTGGGGATTTAAATACACTGTGCTTCTTGCAAAGTAGCCAAGTGCTAAAATGGCAGATTCATTTGCATGTACGTGCACACACACACACACACACACACATTCTCTCTCTCACTTTGTCTCACAAATATAAACACATTCAGATAGACCCATGTCCCCATGCATACATATACATGCATATTCATACACCTATTCATATACAAATATAGGCATACACACATTCATATGCATTCATATGCATACACGTAAACACAATCTTATATACACTCACACAGACCCACATGCACATGTATACACATATCCCTAAAAATATATGCATCTATGCATACAAACACACACACACACACACACACACACACACACACACACACACACACACACACACCTGCTTCTTGGCCATGGAGACTATTTTGGCACTCTGGTTTTCCATTCGGGAAAGTATCTGGGGTTGAACTAGAGATTACCAGAAACTAACATAAATCTGTATGAAAACAATCATCTGCCTTTTTTGCCCCAAAATGGGAAGATGAGAATGGAAAAGAAAGGAAGGCAGGTTCCCCCCCTGAAATTTTCACTCACTGCATGTGTGGAACTTGGCTTCCACTTCAGCAGCCTCCACACAGGCCTCAGGATGGAAGAAATGATGAGATCTGGTTGAGCTAGTTGATGCGAGGTCTGTGCAAGCTACCAAGCTCAGTGCGACACTGAGAGTTCTGTGCCCACGCATCTTCAGGCTGCACCCCAGCTTTCCACTTCCTACATGAGAGTGGTGCTGAAAGCGCACTCCCTGGGTGCAGGAAGCTTCTAGATAGACTGCTGTGCTTCAGGTCCTTGACTTTCCTGTTCCTTCACTCTCAGGCCCCCAGCAGATGAATTTGCCTGACGTAAATGGAATTTCTGCTCCTGTTCCAGGGAACAGTGATGTATTACATATAGTCTTTGACATGCAAGAATAAATTTTCTGTTCACTATTTTATCTCCTAATTTTTATCTTTCAGTTTATTAATATGTATTACATATATGTAATACATAATGTTCTCATTTTTCATAGGGAGATGTTACAGATACATAGCGAATTTTAATTACTTTTCTTCCCCTTTCTCCCTTCATTCATCCCCTGCTATCCTTCTTTTATCACACATGCCTACAGTACATAATGTTCCCATTCCTCATGTGGCACATAACACAGCCCAGTTCCTTTTGTTTTAATCCCTATTCCTCCTATCTAACCCTCCCTCATTCTCTTGCTCCCTTCTACTTTACAAAAGCTCTGTCCCTCAACCTGCTGTTATCCTTTACTCTACATTTATCATGGGTTTCACATATAAGAGAAATTATATAATATTTAAACTTGCATTAATATGTTCTTAACATTATGGTCTCAAGGTGCATCCATTTCCTACAAATCACTCAAATTTATCTTTCATTATGGCAGAGTAGCAGTTCATTTTGTGTAAATATCTCATTTTCTTTACCAATTCAACTGTTCATGACAAGTTTGCCATATCCTAGGTTTAGCTATTATGAACTGGGCGCAATAGACATGGGTATACATTTATCAATGTAAAGTGACATCTTTTTTGTGTGCGTTTGTTTAGGGTCACACCACGCAGCTCAGACTCGTAGTGCACCAGCATGCCTGGACTCCATCATAAGCTCAGCATACCTGTGGGTGGGACTGTTGTCATGGTTGAACCTTGGGCCCTGCACTTACCTAAGCAAGCCCTTAGTCCACTGAGCTATCTCACCAGTCCTTAAAATGATATCTTTAACTCAATTGGGAAGAAACCTAATGAGAAATTGGAGGGTCAAATGTAATTTCTAGTTTCACTGTTTTCAAGAATTTCCATAATGACTTCCATAGTGGTTGTACCAGTTTTCAGTACCACAAACATTAGAGAAAAGCCACTTTTGTCCTGCAGCCTCACCAGCACTTGTTATTATTTGATTTCTTCATAAAAGCTAATCCATTCCTCCTTCAGTAAGATGGAAATTTCTTGTTATTTCAATTTGCATTTTTCTCTAGGCCATTGATTTGTATATGTCTTCATGTACCTCTGTGGATTGTCTATTCATTTCACTTTCCAAGTTTTGATAGGGTTTTTATTCAGACTGAACTAAAATTGTTAGTTCTTCATATATTTTAGACATGAGTCTTCTCTATAAGGACTGACTGGAAATATTATTTTCCCATTCTATAAATTGTCTTTTCACTCTATTGGGTTGTTTCTTTTGCTTTATAGGTTTTTAATTTGATAATATCTTATTTGTTGATTCTTGAGACTATTTCCTGTGCAAGTAGCATTCTGTTCAGAAAGCCTTTCCCTATATCTACAACTTCAAGAATTTTACCTATTTTATACTGCCCAAGGTTAAGTGTTTATTGTTCAACATTCAGTTCATTGATTCATTTTGCTTTTAGTTTGATACATGGTGAAAGACATGGATCTAGATTCAATCTTCTGTATACAGATAGCCAATTTTTCAAACAACATTTATTATCCAGTGTATGTTTGGGACACTTTTCAAAAGTCAAAACCTTCAACATGCTTGGGATGGTCTTCATTGTGTGTTATTTTCCATTTGCCTATTTTTGTCCCAGTACTATGAGGTCTTTATCACAGTAGCTTCGTAATTAAACTTTAGATCCAGGATGGTGATATTACCCACTTGGCTCTTTGTACCCAGTTTTGTGACAAGTGTTAATGGAATTTTGGTTGATATTGCATCAAATATGTATATGAATTTTGCAGTTATGTCAATTTTGCCATGATACTGTGCTTATTCAGGAACAGGGGATAGATTTTCATTTTTTGGTATCTTATTAAATCTCTTCTTTTATGGTACAGTAGTTTTTGTTGTGGGAGTCTTTTGCAAACTTAGGTTAAATCCTAAGTATTTAATTTTTTTAGCACTATGGTAGATGATAATTTCCCCTAATTTCTTTCTCAGTGGATGCATCATTAGCATTTAGGAATGCTATTAATTTTGTGTTGACTTTGGATCTTGCTACATTACTGAATGTGCTCATTAAATCTAAAAGTGTTTTGGCACATTGGAGATCTATGTATAGCATAATGTCATTTGCAAATAATAATAATTTTACATGTCCTTTTTATTTTTCCTTGTCTAGTTGCTCTTTCTAATATTTTTTTCTTACTAATATTTTGAGTACTATTTTGAACAGTAGTGATGTTAGTGGTCATCCTAGTCTTGTTTCTGTCTTTAAAGGGAAAGTTTTCACCTTTTCCCCTTTTAATGTGATGCTGGCAGAATATTTGTCATTAATGGCTTTTAGTACATTGAGATAAGGTCTTCCTATGCCTATTTTCTTTGTTTTTTCAGTACCAAGGATTGAACTCAGGACCCTATGCTTGCCAGGTAAGCCCTTTTTCTACTGAGTTATCTCCTTGGGCCCACTATGTCTATTTTCTACAGGGATTTTAATAATTAAAGAATGTTGTAAAAAGCTTTTTCTACACCTATTAAATGATTATGTGATTTTTATACTTTTTTCTGCTTTTGGGATATATTATATTTACTGGTTTGCATATGTTGAATCATCCTTGTATCATTGGAATGATGTTTAAATGGTCATGATGTATGACCTTTTTTATGACTCAGTGTATTTGATTTGCCAGTATCATATTCAAGGTTTTTCATCTATATTCACTAAAGAGAGCAGTGAATAGTTCCCTATTTTGGTCGAATCCTTACCTTGTTTTAAGGATAAGAGAATTTCTAGACCCCAGTTTAGGAGTCCTCCTTCTCTTCAAATTTCATTAAAAGTCTGAGGAGTACTGATGCTAGAACTTCCCTGAAATTTTAATATAATTAAGCAGTGAACTCATCTGGCTCTAGACTCAATTCCACTATCTAGTATTACATTATTCAGTATTTCCAAAATGTTTTGGTTCAATTTTGGTGATTCATATTTGTCTAAGGAGTCTATAAATTTCTTCTGAATGCTACAATTTATTGGTGTACAGGTTTGCAAAGTAATTAATAATTTCTTATTCCAACAGTGTCCATTCTGATTTCATTTTTGATTTCCAATTACTTTGATTTGGCCTTTTTCTCTCCTTTTTTGCTATATTAGTTAAGAATTTATCTATTTTGTACATTGTTTTCATAGAACCAACTCTTAGATTCATTCTTTGATTGATTCCTTGTTCTCAATTTTATTTAATTTCTGCTCTGGCCTTTATAATTTCCTTCCTTGTGCTAGGATGTAGATTGTAATACTGGACTTAAAGGTGCATTCTTAGGTTAGTTTTCTGTGCTCACTTTGTTTTGGTGATGTAGGTATTCAGAGCTACAAACTTCCGTCTTAGGACTGCTTCCATGTGGCCCATACGTATGTTGCACTGGCATTACCATTTAGTTCTAGAAAATGTCTAATATTTTTTCCTTTTGTAAGCCACTGTTTAGATAATAATGTATTATTTAACTGAGAAAAATTATAGCCAACTTTCCTAACTATCTTAGAAAATGCCAGACACATAATGTGCTCATGAGGGTTAGAGGCTATTGCCATGACTGGTTGGCACCACAGGTAATGAAATAAAGGTGGATTCTTAGTCAATGCAGTTCAAACCCAGATACAGACATTCGCTGGTGGAATGAATCTGTCTAATTATTCGTTATGCCCCAGTTTATTCATCTAGAAAATGGGATAACTCGTAGCACCTTCCTTACAGATTTCTTGTGAGAACTGAATTAGAATAGGGCTCTGATTTCACAAGTTTTACATCCTGTAGCTCAACTAACCTTGGTTTGTTTACTACATATTTAGGACCACTGATGATTACTCACCCTGAACATATGCAGTCATTTTTTTTTCTTTCTTGTCATTCTTTTCTAAATATAGCAATCCACTATTACACAGCTTTTAAGTTGTATCAAGCATTTTAAGTCACCTACAAATAAAGATATTTCTTAAAATTGTGCAAGCACTTTTTTATTAATTTGCTTTGGCAGAACCATGGATTGAACTCAGGCCCTTGTTCTTGCCAGGGAAGCACTTATTCCACTGAGCCATCTCCCTGGCCCCAATGGGCAAGCACTTTTAGACATCAGGGTAGGTGGAGTTCATGAAAAAAGACAAACTGCACGGAAAATACTTCAAAAAATCAACAACTGAGATCTCATCTTTTTGAAAAGTTTCTGCACTTAAAAGCAAATCTCCAACAGAGTAAAAAGAAAACCCACAAACTGGGGAAAAAATTATAGTCAACTATCCTTCCAATAAAGATCTTCTATACAGAACATACAAAGAATTTTTTAAAAAAATTAGTACCCCAAAATTCAAAGACCCAATCCAAAAATGGACATCTGGGATATATATATATATATATATATATATATACACTTTTCAGAGGAAGAAATATGAATGGCAAGTAAATACATGAAAAAATGTTCAACATCATTGGTCATTTAAGAAATGCAAATTAAAACAGTATTGAGATTCCCGTATCACTCCAGAAAGAATAGGTAATATTGAGAAGTCAGAAAAAAGGAAAAAGAAAGAAGAAGAAGGAGGAAGAGGAGGAGGAAGAAGAAGAAGGAAGAGAAGAAGAAGAAGAAGAAGAAGAAGAAGAAGAAGAAGAAGAAGAAGAAGAAGAAGAAGAAGAAGAAGAAGAAGAAGAAATCAGACAGTAACAAATGCTTGAGAGGGGCTGTGGAGAAAAAGAAACTCTTATCCACTGTTGATGGGAGTATAGACTGGTATAACCACTATGGAAATCAGTGTAGTGATTCCTTCAAAAACTAGGATTGGAGATCCCTTTCAAGCCAGCTATTCTCATCCAGGGTAATTTTCCAGAAGAAGTCAAAACCTAATACTACAGTGATATGCATGCACCCATGTTTATAGAAGTATTATCTCTCAGAGCTAAATCCCGCAACAACATAGATGTTCCTCAACTGAAGAATGGATAGGATGTAGTATTTTTACACAATGGAGTATTGTTCAGCTATAAAACAGGATATAATTGAGTCTTGTCAGGAAATGGATGTAACTAGAGAATATACTCTTAAGTGAAATAAATCAGACCTGCATGTGCAAACATCATATTGTCTCCTTAGTGTGATAACCTGAAAGAGGAAAATGGAATCTGAAGGGTACAATAGATAGTGTGAAACGGGAATGGACTTATTCAGAAGGAAAGAGTTACTGAATGGAGGAAGATAGGAGAGGGAGTAAAGGTAAGGCATTTATAAATGTATGTAAGCAGGATGATTTGGACAACTGTACTGTGTGTTTCTGCTGGTCTATGGAAAAAAGCAGTTAACGCTTTAGTTTCATCTCCTTTTTAAAATTGTTTATAATTTTCTCTTCTTACTTATACATTTCTTTCTTTTTTCTTCTTCCAATTTTACATAAATATATCTGGGAATACGAATAATTGGTTGACAATACTATGTATTACAACGAATACTATGAAATTCATATTACTTTAAGTGAAATTCTGTATCACTTGTAATTTTTGTTTTCATTCTTACTGGTACTGTCCTACAAAAATAAAAAAGACTATTATTTCTATGCATTTGCATGCTCTCTTTGTTTTCTTTTGTCATTGATCTCTCTCTCTCTCTCTCTCTCTCTCTCCCCCTCTTTCTCTCTCTGTCTCTCTCCCTGCTTGCCAGAAAAATACTTATTCTACTGAGCTATCTCCTCAACCCTCATTGCTTTCTAATTACAGTGTGTAATCATCTGATTAATGTGTGTATAATTTCAATTATTTTACTTTTACTCAAGATTGACTTTTTGCTACAATGTGTTCTATTTTGGGTAAAATGCCATGTGCATTCTCTTGTAGGGTGAAGCACCATATAAATATCTATTACTTCTCTTTGAAGGTTATATTCAATGTGTTATATGTACAATGTATAAATTATTAAAACTGTCCTATTAAACAGTTTTGAAACTGTCTCATTGCTATTTGTTTCTCAATTAAAGAAAAGAAAAAATAAAGTTGAGTGCATGTTCATTTAATATGTACTACTAATAATTATCACCTTCTGTTCGATCTTTCACTCAATCAATATGTAATGATCTTTTCATTACCTTTTGATCAGTTTTGGTTTGAAGTCCACTTTGCCACAATATAATGTAGCTATACCTGCTTGGATTGTTTCTTTGGAGAATGGCTCCTATAGCATGGAATATTGTTTGGATTCTTTGATTTTTAGTCCATGGTTTTCTTTTGGATTAGACATATTTTTGTGTATAGCCTATCACTAGATTTTTTTTCTTTTGTGTCTTTTAATTTTTTTTCATGGGGTAGTACTTGGGGCCTTGTACTTTCTAGGCAGGCACTTATTCCACTGAGCTATCTCCCTGGCCCTTTTGCTTCTTTTAAAATTATATATTATTTGTACATTTCAGATATGCATAATGATCACATCCATCATAGGGAATTGGTACTGATACATGTTGTAACTTTATCCCCATTGCCCTACCTTCCCTTTACTCTTCCCCATTTACCAAGTTTTATATCCATGTTTTCTTCATTTTCTCACATTTTTACTTTACCCTTCTTTCCCCCTCCACTTTCCTTTATTTCCCCTCCCGATTTAAACATTTTCCTTGTTTCACATTACCTATTACGTAGTTTGGCCCTTATTTACACTATCAGCTTCTCAGACAAGAGAAACAATGTAGGGGCTACATATGTGTATATGTGTCCAATTCATTTCTCTTAAAGAGTATGGACTCAAGGTACATCCTTTTTCCTAGAAATACTAGTATCATACCGTGGAGGGGGTCTCACTACAGTTCAAACTTGTAGTGATCCTCCTGTTTTCTGTTGGGATTGCAGGAAGGCATCACCATGCCTGGACTCCACCCTCAGAGCAACTGGGGGTGAGGATCAAACCCTGGCACTGAACTTGCCTAAGCAAGTGTTTAGTCTTCTGAGCTGTCTCCCTGGCCCTCATGCTGTTTTTATTACATTAGCATTATAGTGTAATTTCAAGTCAGGGATTGTGGTGCCCTCTGCCTTGCTTTTGTTTCCCAGAATTGTCTTTGCTATTCTAGGTCTCTTCTGGTGTCAAATGACTTTTAGGTTTCTATCTAATTCTGTGAGATATGCTGTTGGAATTTTGATCAGAACTGAATTAAATTTGTATAATAGTTTTGCATGTATGGCCATTTTTCACTATTTTGTTTCTTCTTCCCTAAGAGCAAGGAAAAACCTTCTGTTTTTCTGACATCCTCTTCAATCTCCTTTTTTTTTTTTTTTTTTAGAGTATTGAAGTCTTCATTGCAGAGGGTTTTTACTTCCATCATTAAATTAATTCCTGGATATTTCAAATGTATCTAGAATCTGCCCATTTCTTGTCTATTTTCCATCTTATTAGAATATATGTTCTCAAAGTATGTATAAATCATCTTCGAATTTCTGCAAGGTCCATTCTGATTTTAAGCTTTTCATTCCTAATTATGTGGATTTGAGTTTTTCCTACCTCTTTTTTTGTAAGGCTGGCTAAGGGTTTGTTGATTTTATTTAATATTTTAAATAATTAACTCTTCAGTTGATTATTTGTATTGTTTTCTTAGTCTACAATGTATTAATTTATGCACTGAAATTATAATTTCTTTTAATGTTTTCTTTTTGGTGGCAGGGATCAAACTCAGACCCTTGCACTTTCCAGGCAAGCACTTATTACACTGAGATATCTCCCTGGCCTGTGAAATTTTAATTTCTCAATAATTCTTTAAGTATTATTTTTTATAATTTCCTCCCACTTACAAACTTTGGATTTGGCCTGTTCTTTTCATAAAAGTTTCAGATTTAATGTTAAGTTGTTTACTTGAAACTTCTCTGTTTTCCAGATATGGATAGTCACTGCTATAAATTTCCCTATTAGGACTGCTTTCATTGTTTCCCTTAAGTACCAGTATATTGTGCTGTTCACTATCATTTAATTGTAGAAACAGTCTAATTTCTCCTTTAATTTCATCTGTGACCTATCGGTTGTTCAGAAGGTATTGGTTGGTTTTGATGTGTTTATAAAGTTCTTCTGGGTTCTCTTGCCATTTATTTCCAATTTCATTACATTATGGTATGATAATATGCATAAGATAATTTTCAATTACTTAACTTCAATTACTTCAATTTACTTAAGCATATTCTATGACGTACTACTCTACCACATACTACTCTATGTAGTATGTGGTCTATTGTGAAGAATGTCCCATGTGTAGTTGACAAAAATGTGTATACTTATATCTTAGGGAAGAAGATACTGTAGACATCTACTAAGTCCATTTGTTCAAAAATTTGGATCAGTTCTAATATTTATTTCCTAATGTTTTCTCTAGTTGATCTGTGTTTTTATAACAGTGGGGTACTGAGATCCTGCAATACAGCTGCATTCGTGCTTATTTGGTTTTTCATCTTCATTAATATTTGTTTTATATAGGTGGGAGCATAGGATGTTTGTTGCATTATATGTGTATGACTGTTATCTCTTCCTCTTTAATTGCTGCTTTTACAGGGATATAGTCACCTCCTTTGGCCCCTTAATCGATCTTGACTTGAAAGTCATTTTTCAAATAGAATAGCTACCCTTGCATACATCAGTATTTCTGTTACATGGAGTATTTTTTTTTTATCATACTTGCAGTCTCAGTCTGTAAATTTCTTTTTAAATTAAATGTGTTTCTTATTTGTGGCATATTCTTGGTTCCTACTTCTTGATGCATTCTGCCAGTCAGTTTCTCTTGACTGGTAAATTGAGACCAGTAACATCGATGATTATAACTGGTATGTATTGACTTATCCTTGTCATGTTCTTTAATGGTTAGCTCACCCCATATTTAATCGTTTACCTTGCCTATTTGATTACTCTTCTGTGAGTTATTGGTGTTATGGTCCTTGTTATCTCTTTCTAGGATGTCCTTAGATTATTTTTCAGTGCTAGTTTGGTGGTTATAAATTTCCTCAGATGTTCTTTTCGTGAAAGTATTTTTTCTCTATGAATTTTGAAAGATAGCTTCATAGAGTACATCAATCTGGATTAAAGGTTGTTTCCCTTAAAGCTTGAACTGTTTCACTCCAAGCTCTACTTGGCTTGAGGGTTTGTGCTTAGAAGTCAGCTGGACTCAGATGGGTTTTCCTTTATAGATGATTTATTTCCTTTTCCCAACAGCATTTAATATGTATTTTTGTGTTCAACTTCTAAAATCTTGACTATAATATACTTGATTATAGTTTATTTTATTGTTTGATCATGGTTAATTAGAGTTTTATATGCTTCCCTTAGTATATAGCAAATTCTTTTTTCCTGCCAGAGAAGCTTTATTCCATGACATCTGTGTACAGCTTGTTTTATATCGTTTGTGCCATCTCGTGCTTTTTCACTGGTGTCAATTAATGTGATATTCTTTGCATCATCTAGCAACTTCTGGATTGATCTCTTATGGTCCTTTGATTGTTAAGACATATTTGTCATGATCACTAACCACAAGCCTATCTTCTGTCTGTCCTCACATTGGCTCATTCTGCTGCAGAGACTTTCAATGGAACTTTTATTCTCCAGGACATCTACTTGAATTTTTTTATGATTATATTTCTTTACTATCTTGAGCATTCATGGTGTGCATCATTTTATTAAACTTGTTTATTTTTTATCTGTATTTGTTCTAGAGTCACTAAGCAAGGCTTTACTGTGAACAACATCTCTGTTATTATTTGAGAAATTATACCCACTTTCATTTTTTTCTAGAGCCTCATTCAATTGCTTTGCTATAATTACTTCAAAGAGACCAGGTGGGGTGGTTTTCATATTGTCCAACCTCATTGCTACTTGGGTTTGTTTTTAGTGAGCTGGACATCTGGGGTTGGATCATGTTTAAGTATCTTCCCATTTTCTTTTCATTTTTTAAAAAAGTTGGATTCCTGGTTTGATACATGTAAATTATCTATGGTGAGTTGCTTTATTGCTAGTACTTAGAACACTTCAGAAATAACTACTCTGAGGTGTCCTCTGTGTGTAGCTGGTTTTTGGGTTTTGAGTGTGCTGAAGCATCCAACTTCTTCAATTTGTTGGGGATGAGAAGTTTTTGCCTGCTTGGCCCATCCTCTGGTTCTTTAGTCTTAGGCCACAATAATTTCTTTAACCCTTATTCAATTTCAGTCTTGGAATATTAGGAAAAACAGCTGGTTAGAACAATGATGTCACTTTTAGCTAAAGTGATCCTATCAGGAATAAAAATAGCATCAAGCACAGCCTTGAAACTGACAATTTTCCATCATTTGCCATATGAGCTAGAGTTTTGTTATATAATAAAATAAGAAAATACATGATATGCAGTATATAAGCTCTTAGTATGTCAATTTTATCCACAGGGGTGAAGGGAGGGTGGAGGATAAAATGGGATCACACATGGCTAAGATGTTTGATATTCAGACAGATAGTGAGGTTAAACCCAATTGCATATGTTGTAGGTAATAATAAGCTTCTCTTCTGGAGGGTTAACAACCTAAATGTGCAGACCAAAATTTAGAGAAAAAGAAGGGCTGAAAGGACAGCCAACATTTTGGCCCTACCTTTTCAAGGTCAGGACATAGGAGAACCTATATTGTAATACCATTTAACTCAGTTGTATCCCAAGTTTTCTGATCAAGGAGATATGGGGTCACAGAGGAAAGTAATTGATGATGTAGTGTGTGCCTAAAGAGAGTCACGCGGAAGAGAAAACATTCTCTCAGTCTTTCTCAGAGAGCAAATTGGTCAAGCAATGACCGTAACTTATCCACATGGCTGACACTGACAGGGGATCTACAAACTGCTTAGCTTACCTGGTGTGTTCATCATATCAGATTTTTTGTTACTATTAGTTTCTTGTCTCTTTAAAGGGTGTTCATGAGAATTTATTGTCTTGATGGCTTAGTGGTCATGAATTTATTTAGGTGATTTTCATCATGAAATTTCTTTATTTCTCCATCAAAATTGAAAGGCAGTTTTTCAGAGAATGTCAGTCTCGCTTGGGAATGTTTCCTTTATTTTCTTTTTAAGTATTTAACATTCAATTTATTATTTCTTTCTCAAGGGAGTTTTCTTCAGCAGTCCATTAAGACCCAGCTCCCCTTACATGGGCTTTGGTGGAGGTCGTGGGGCAGCACCAGCAGATCTAAATTGGGGTGGAGGAGTTTGGTTCTTGCAGGCTTCACAAAATCAATTTCTGAGCACTTTGCTGTGAATGGCATAACTCACGCAGTAATGCAGCTTCACACACAGCTAGGGAAGCACATAACAGTCGAAGACACTCACTTTGGAAATGTCCCTGATGGCAGCGGCCTCCACTATGTTCCAAATGACAGACTTCTTAATGGCCTTATCCTTGGGTATGCACCAGGCTGCACATGACTGCGACCCTTTTTGGCACAACCATTGTTCCTTCTTTGTTTCATCATCTTGGAAAGGAGGACCCGAAAAAGGGAAATTTTTCTTTTAGGGCTTGATGCACTTCAATCCAAATTTGCCTGGCCTGTAATATTTGTATTAAGAAGCCTGTTATAATTTTAATGAGTTTTCCTCCATGAATAATTTATTGCTTTTCTCTAACCACTTTAAAATTTTGTTCTTCTGCTGAACTTCTAGGATTTTGACTATGATGGTGATGATATATAACTTTATTTGGACATTTTCAACTATTATTTCAGAAAATGTAATTTTTATGTCATTTTGTAATGTCCTAATTGTCACAAATTAAAATTAATTTTATTTATTTATTTATTTTGTATTTTAGGGAAGGGTCTACAGGGTGTTCAGGGTCTCATTGCTAGATCAGACTCATAGTGATTCTTCTATTTACAGCCTCCCAAGAGCTGGGATTATAGGCATGCGTCACCACGCCAGTCTCAGTTGCCCTCTCAGCCCACCCCGGGGGCGGGGACAGCGCAGCAGGCATGGGGTAAAATTAATTTTAGGTTAGTCTTCTTTGTATCATCTAAGAGCTTCTGAATCCATTTGTAATACTCTTTTGTTTTTGAGATATTTCTCATTCATTGGTCACTGACAACAGCCCTGTCTTCTACTTCTATGACTCTGTTTTCAAATTAGTCACTTCTCATATTTTCATTAGAATTTTGAAACTATTGAATTTTTATTTGAAGCCTGTTTATAGACTCTACATTTTTTTCTGTGCTGGCCATGCATATTTTTTAATCATTTCGTTTAGCTCTTCTATCCTCTTATTAGTGTCTTCATTAGACTTGCTGACTATTTTGTTTAATTGGCCTAATATCTTATTAATTATATATTCTATTTGCCAATGGTTTATTGAACCATTTTGTAATATCCTCTAATTCAATTTTGAATAACTCATGTATGAAGCTTTTAGTTTTCTCCCATTCAACAGACTATGCTTTGGGGCAGTTGAAAGTTTTTAGAGTAACTTTGTGGACTTGCATTCTCATGTTTCTATTTTTATATTTTTATTGTTGGTTGAGGCTGTGGATTTAAAGTAATGGAAAGTTCTGTTTCTAGTATGGAGCCCTTTTTAGTTAATCTCTACTTTTCAGTGGTTTCCTCTAGCTGTGGCTAACTATTGGCTTTTGCCAATATTCCAGAATCCAGCCAACTTCATTTACTTGAAATGGGACATTACAGAATTTTTGGCACAGTATTCAGGGCCACCAGAATGGGCCACAAGATTATTAATGACAAAAAGCCAATATAGATATTTGTATCTCAATAAAATCTATTAAGAGTAACAAGTACATCATTTTGACTATAGAAATAAAAATCAGAATCAATTTTACTATTAACTACAAACTGAATATTGAAACCCATTAGAACTCTTTGGAACCATAGAAACCTTGTCCATAGAAAAGTGTTCTATATTATAGTGTAAACACTAAAATAATGCAAATACTTATATTTTTACTTTTTAAAGAGAATTAAAAATTCAGTAGAATAAGCACTTGCCTGGCAAGTGCAGGATCCTGAGTTCAATCCCTGGTACTGCAAAAAAAATAAAAGCACTGTATCCCACTCCTTCATTAAGGGGTCCTGCCCATTAGCTAGGTGTTTATGTGCCTGCTTAAGCAAAGCAGTCAGGCTCAGAATTCTGTGGTTCAATCCCCAGATCCTCATACTTTACCAGATCTGCCCTTAAGGTATCCTGAGCCAACCTAAGTAATAATAATCATAATCATAATAATCATAATAATAATAATCCTTCTGAGAAAAAAATATTAGAAATGATATACAATTTCACTAAACAAACTAATAGAAAGTCAACAATAGTTGTATTCCTCAAATTCATTGTTCAGATTACCAGATATAGCAGGTAAAATAGGTTTAAAAATTAGAAAAAAGAAAAAGTTAACAATGAAATAACTGGAGCACTGACTGTTCCTTCAATAGATGAGTAGAAATCAGCAGTGCAGTTATCTAAGCTGTCCTGTTCATGTACATACATATTTTCCCTTCCTTCTTTCTTTATCTTTTCCTTTCCCTCATTCCAGTTGTTCCTTACCTTTGATCAGTTTGTCTTTCATAGTATCTATTGCACATTGCAAAGTTTATTTACTCCTTCATATCACAGCAATCTATGTTCATAATAGCACAACTTGTTATAGCTACATATCGGGAACAGCCCAGGGTACATGCTTCTCCACCTAGACGGAACCCTAACAGCAGTGACATGGGTTTGTAAATTTGTGGGACAAAATCATCCTGTGTGCCCATATACCTACAGGTGTACACTGCTGCATGTACATGTGCAAACCAGGACCTACAGATGATTGCATTCACTCGTTCCTCCATGAGTGAGACAAACTCCTAGTTGACCTCAGTAGTTCAGTGCTCCTCCTGATCTGGGGGAAGGACAGAGTGCCCAAGTGTGTGTGTTATATCTGGGAACATGTATGCAGACATACATGAGTTTCTGTCCTCTGCTGGACAATTATTGGTTTTGCCTACACTCTGTTCTCTAGGCTGATCTCAATCTCTCCAAAAAGTGGAGTCTTTTTCTCTATACCTTTCTCTCATATCATCATCAATTCTATGCTAATCAGAAAGCCAAAGCCAGGGGGAAGCAAAGGGAAGGACCAAGTGATAAACAAGTGACAGGTGCTGGCTTTCACGATCTTTATGTAGGAAGCAAAGCCATAGACTGAGAAGGGATGACAGCACACAGGATATCCAAGCAGGTTCATCTTCTATAATTTATTTCTTCTAAAAGGTATGACCTCCTCATGGTGCCCAGTCTTAGGCTCTGATCCCTTAGACTTTTGCCACATGGTGGTATATGGAGACTGGCTATCTGGAAATAGAAACTTGTCATAGGTAATTCACAAAGCAAATGATTTCCTTTTAAAGTGGAAAATTCTAGCTGCATCCTAAATATCAATATTTAGACTATTGATATTGTAAAGTGCTACTATCTTAAATAAGAATAATTATAGAGTCACATTATATTTTCTATCTAGGCAAAGAAAGCCACTAGTTTATATCCTGCTTTTATTTTTATTTTTTTTAAAAGTATCAATAAACTAAAGGGGGATAAATATTTCTGAAAATGTATAGAGAGATTATTATTCAAACAAACCAGTAGTGTGCATTTAAATAATCATCAGAAATGTTTCCATCAAAATTAAGGAAAGAAGAAAGTTACCTTTTTAAAGTATTATTATTTTAACATTGTTCTGGAAAATTTAATAAATGCAATGTAATATGTAAAAATACAGAAGAAATATAAGAAAAATGATCATTTTCCCACAGGATCTACAAAATTTTTCTTTTGATAGTGACCTCAGAAACTAAATCTGACTTCAAGCCGAACTACATACAAGTCATTGTGTATTTTGATCCAGAGATAATATAACCATTGCTAAAAGTTACTTATTTCAAACCTAAAACATCATATTCAACAAACATTTTCCAATAACAAATTGCTTATAAGCAGCAGTTCACTAGGATAAATGTGAGAATAAATTTTCAGACACCAAATTTCTTTTAAGATATAATTTTAAATTTATAGACATTAGAAAAAATTTGACATGTCTTATACAATTAATGTGCCTATTTAATATTGCATTACATCCTTCTTCCTGAATGATTGTTCAATGTTTTATAATCTTAGAATGGAGTCACCATTGTTCATAATTTCATGTATGAAGGATATGCATAGTAGTTTTCATAACACTAGGTAAGTGCTTTGTCATTACTGGAAATATTTTCCAGGTTGAATGCATTACGCATCTTTGGGAAGTTAATATATGAACCTCTTATGACTATGAATCTGCTCTATTCTAATGGCTTCAATTAGTCTTTGAGGAATATTCTAGCACAGCCCACAGTCTCTTCTTCAGCCTTCTCAGTGTGCTGAGGAAATGCCTTTTCTTAACATGCAGTTATTGGTTAAACTCCATGATTTTCATCTAGAAGCTTTAACTTGATATGCTGACTGGATTATCAACTAGTTCCTTACACTGGAAAAAATTCCCATATTTTCACTGGGGAGAACAATAATCTTGAATTTGCTTCCATTCATAATTTATCTAGACTTAATGAAGAGTGCTTGCTTCAGCAGCACATATACTAGACTTACTGAAGAGAAATAACAATCCCAGGTACCTTTCTGAGAGCCACATAGTCTCAAGTCATCCTCCAGAGAAGCTGTGTTATAGTTATGTTCCCTCACTGTGGAAATGCTTGTTCAAGTATGAAGGACATAGAAAAAGAGGGCATCAAGTTGAAGTAGATTAATGATTCAGAATCTCATCTACATCCTTCCTTTTCCTTCTCAATCCACTCTAATTTTCAAGTTTGAAAAATTACCAGAGAACATGGTTTGGTAAATAAAGATGTCTTTTATTTCTATATGCATCATTCAAAAACAGGAGGGGGCCAACTCTCTAGATAATTGTTTTTTCTTATCTAAGTTTTGGGTGTAAACCCTACATCTAAACAAGGAGATGGACAATGTGTGTCTGTGTACAGTATGCACTTGGGTGTGCACATTCTTGTACACAAACAAACTAACAGAATCTTGCAAAGATACACATTGCTGAGCTGTTGAGGACAATATCTGCTGCCATTGAAGATGATTTTTAAAATTTAATCAATATTTGAATAATACTATATTCCAAACACTATGCTAAGTGATTTGCAAGTATGAAACTTGAAACTCAAACCTCATAACAACACTATGATATAGCTTCTACCGTTTTCCACATTTTTGCAGGTGAAGAAACTAAAGCTTTGTTATGCAAAATGGAGCTCCAGTGGAGCTTCAGGACTAGAGGAAAATAGAAATAAATTAGCATGTACTGGTGGATCAAGGTAATTTTCCCACAGGCTACCTGCCTTTGAGAAGAAAACTAAATGCTCACTGAAAAAATGCAACTTATATAGAACCTCTGTATTTGCATAGGCCAACCCAAACTCAGCTATGCAGGTGCTTCGGATAATCTAGATAGCCATCAAATACTTAGCTATGTTTGAGTTACATAGTAGAATTGGAATCTATGTTGAAAAAAGCTAGTATTGTTTTAAAAAATAAGATGATCAAAATAAAAATTTGATAGAATTAATAGAATATTAGATCAGACAAAAGATAGAATTAATAAACTCAGAGGGATGTTATAACAAGAGGAAATATTTGGATAGAAATCCATAAAGGTAAGAAAATAGAAGGTATACACATTTCCAAGAGGGACCTATGCACCATGATCTAACATACTTGTGTATAACTGAAATTTCAATATGAAACTGAATAGAAGTAACATTTGAAAACACACTAGCAAAATATTCTCTAAAGCCACTGAGAGACTTGAGGGCCTACTTTTGCTACCTGTTTACTAATTCTATCTTCTGTCTGATCTAATATTCTATTAATTCGATCAAATTATTTATTTTGATAATCTTACTTCTAAAATTTTATTAGCATTTTTCAACATGGACTATGATGTAATTCAAATATTGCTAAGTATTTGTTGGCTATCTAGATTATCCAAAGCACCTGTATAGCTGAGTTTGGGATGGCTTATTAAAAAAAGGGATTCTACATAAGTGTCACTTTTTCTGGAATCTCAAACAGGATACACAAACAGAAAACCAACAAATTAGGCACACTGTGACCAAACTGCTTGAAATAAAGTAAATGACAAAAATTTTAAAAGTATTCCAGTGAAGACATCAACTGATGATATTACACAGATGAATACATGTGCATGAACATATGCAGAAGAGTACTTATGTGTACAGGAGTTAGTACCCGGACTGCATGCTCATATTCAGTTGGCTAGAAACAATGAGGTGACACTAACAGTGCACACAGTTCACACCCACATCACAATTTATAAGATAGCTCTCCGACAAAAGGAACTCCTCCTTGAAGAAATGGCTGCTTCTAAGGCTCTATCAGAGAACATAAAAGATTATCTGGAGGGTTTTGTAAGCCAGAAAGTGAAGGGGCACCAAAGCGGCAACCAAAGCCAAACAGATCCACGGAGATAGGAGGACGGCAAAAGACACAGAGACACAGGAGCTACCTGACAGGTCTACTTGTGACCGAAGTTAGAATAGTCCAAGAAACAGAAAAGTGATACTGGATTATTACTATATACGCACAAAACAAAGAGTCTGTAGCAATAAAAATGAATTATCAGTTAAATGGCTACAGAAATGAGTAGATGGAGAAGAACAGAAAACTGCAAACAAATTCTAAGCAATGTAAGATAGATGATTCAAGTGCGAAGTAATACCGCATAACTTCTCATCCCTTCAATCAGGACTGCAATCAGGAGCTTTTCTGAAAGAGTACAGTGTGCAAATAGAGTAATTTTATAGTGAAAACCTGACCATCACTTCCTTGTACATGAGAGAAAGGTTAGCTTCAACAATGATGTCATACTGGTAACGTTTGCATTTGATATATCAGAAAGATATACTATCTGCTCTACGATAATCCTTTCACAAAATTCTGATCCTGCCTAATCTTGAGAAAAGTGTAGGACAAAACTAAATTGAGAAACTTTGTAAAAAGTACCTGAGCAATGTTCTTTAAAAGTAAAATTTATTTAACAAAAAGAAAAAATGGAAGAAAGGAAGGAAGAGAGAGAGGGAGGGAGGAGGGAAGGAAGAAAAGAGCAAGCCTGAGATACTGCCACAGCTAAGAGGAACATAAAAAGACTTGACTGAAATACATAATTTTGGATAAAATATTGAAACAGAAAAAGGACATTAGGTAAAAGCTAAGAAATTTTTAATATATGTTGGATAACTTAATAATAACAGATGTGTATGGATAAGTTAATAATAATATACATGTATTGGTTTATTAATTGTAACAAATATACTATTATAATGTTAGATGCTGGTAATGGGAGGATAAGATGATAGAAAATTCACTGTACTTTGATATAATTATTTTATACATCTAAAAGTATTCTAAAATAAAGTTTTTTTTTTTAAAACTGCTAGTCAGTTAAAAATAACATATTAAAAAAAGACAAAAAATTATTTGCAATGGAAAATGATTAAAAAACAAGACAATGAAACCACAAACTCAAAGTGCTGAAAGATGATAAGTAGAAAAAAAAAACTAATAAGAGAATTTTATACCCAGTAACAATGTCCTTTGAAAATAAAAAAAAAAATAATAATAACTTACCAAACCTAGAAGCAATTCAATGAAATAATACTACCAGGATTTTTTTTTAAGCAAAATGATTCCTGGTGGAAAATGTTAAATCATCAAGGAACAAAAGGCTCAAGAAAGGGTAAACAGATATGTAAGCATAGGTTAATATTAACATTTTAGGACACTATCATATCTTACTGTGATTAGAACTTCTATAAAATTAAAATGTACATTGCCATAGTGCAAAAGGCAACGGGGGATAGCACTTCCTTATGGGATCAATGTTGGCTGAGCAGTTACACTTCTAATCCTATAGGTCAATTGTACTGTAACCCATGTTGTATACCCACATTGAAATTTTGGTATATAAGTTACTGCTAACAAAAGGTCTCAGGGCCAACCCACTTGGGTCCCCTTCTAGAAATTCAGGAGCAATAAATTGTCTTTATTTTGAATAAAACTCTCCTAACTTAAAAAAAAAAAAAAAAAGAATTCTAAAGCCCTTATATTTCACGCAAAGGATAAATGACCTAATTTAAGATAGAGTCTAATAAGCTAAGGATGAAAGCTGTAAAAACTGAAAAAGGGGGGGGCAGGGAGATGGCTCAGTGGAATAAGCACTTCATTGGCAAGTGCAAGGGCCTGAGTTCAATCCCTGGTTCCTCAAAACCAGAAACAAACAAACAAAACCCTTCTATGGGCTGGGAGGTAGCTCAGTAGAATAAGTGTGTGCCTGGCAAGCTCAGAATCTTGAGTTCAACCTCCAGTACTGAAAAAAAATTTTCTCAAATATTTACCTAATATGAAAAATTTAATCAATGAAAATACCACAGGATTTCAAAAGTTAAAAAATAACAAAAAAAAATAGAGAAAGAATAAATAGTACAGAGTTTAAACAATCAATAGCAAATTGGTAAATTTAAATCCTAAATATGTCAGCAATTTTATTAAATGTAGTTGGACCAAGAAACCAATTCAAAACC
>PVKA01012316.1:5318-42211 GCA_004027165.1 Ctenomys sociabilis
AAAAAAAAAAAAAAAAAAAAAAAAAAAAAAAAAAAAAAAAAAAAAAAAAAAAAAAAAAAAAAAAAAAAAAAAAAAAAAAAAAAAAAAAAAAAAAAAAAAAAAAAAAAAAAAAAAAAAAAAAAAAAAAAAAAAAAAAAAAAAAAAAAAAAAAAAAAAAAAAAAAAAAAAAAGAAATATATGAAAATGAACTGAAGGAGAGAAATACGTTGGAAAGAAGCCATAAAGGAGAAAGTTATATAGAATTATTGGTAGTTAAAAGTGGGACAAGCTAAGGACTAGGGAGATGGTTCAGTGGAATAAGCACTTCCCTGGCAAGCATAAGGGCCTGAGTTCAATCCCTGGTTCTGCCAAAACAAAAAAGTGGGTCAAGCAACAATATATGAATGGCAATGGAATACCCATCTCTGACAAAAGTAAACAAAAAGGGTGATATAAATGAAATACTATTTTGTAGTATATATATTTGTATACTACAAAACAGTGAGCATAGCTGTATAGCTACTTTCTCTTAGTTCAGTGAGAGGAAAGATTTGAACTAATAGTGTTTAGACAAGATATCATGTCTGCATCTTGTACTATGAATAACTATTATGAAGACAATATGCAATGCATTAAATATTTTAACTGTCCTTAAAAAAAAAAAGTGGAACAAATAGAATCTCAAGAACTACAGATGTACATAAAAATTAAATGTTTTCTTGGTTCCTATATTTACTTTTTAAGATTAGCACAAAGGACTTAGTGTAGAGTACAGTTTTAAAATTAACTCCCGGGGCTGGGGAGATGGCTCAGTGGAATAAGTGCTTCCCTTGCAACCGCAAGGACCTGAGTTTGATCCCTGGTTCTACCAAAAATAAATAAATAAATAAATAAATAAATAAATAAATATTAACTCCCAAATGGAAACAGGTATGACCAATAGAGTTTGAGCCCTCTAACTAATTAAATAAAAAAGGAAAAAATCTTTTGAATTGTGAGCAGCTAGTTCCAAGCAGCATGGCTTCAGCACTGGGAGGGAGCATCACAAAACAGGTTTAGGATGGGCCCTTTACTCCAGCCCTAGGCAGACCTAGCTTAGATTACCCAGCTGCCTGGTGCAGCGACAAGGGTTGCATATGCCACCAACTACAGGCGTGTGTGCCCAGGACTGAATGGGCAGGAAATGACTGCAGTTTGCCTTAGCTCTGCCTAGAACTGCCTCCACTGGCACTGGTATGTATGCTGCTGGAACCAAACATTCTCTTGGCTCAAAATAGCGCCTGAAATTGAAATATGAGCAGAAGAAGGACACCCAGCAGTCAGAGCAAGAGCAATAGCCCATCCCTGTTCTGCTTCTCCTGGCTAGCAGGGTGAACAGCCTTGGCTACCGGGCATTTTCTCCTCTTTTCACAGATGGGTCATATTAGGTTGAGATGCTATATAATGGTTCCTCTTCCAGAATATGGGATACAGGCTTCTCACTGTATGATCAAGATTCAATTACAAAAACAAAAGAGAGACTTGTTCCCTATGAAATTGGCACTCCATAATAGATTTCACTTATTAATATATACTATAAATTTTTAAAGCTTTACAAAATATGGAAATACAGTGACAAAAAGATAATTCAATCAGGGTAAAGCAAACAAGAGAAGTAAGGTAAGGTAGAGGGCATGCTTGTCTTTATCCACAGACTACTGAATAACTTATTTGGATTGTTCCAGAGCATGCTGTCAAGTTGTATCACAAAGCCAGATCTGGAGAAGTTGACAACCATGAAGCTAGATTCGATCTGGAGCTTATTGAAGGAACTGACAAAATGGCAATCTTTTTTTTTTAATAAAAAATGGAAATCTAAGGTCTAAGTTTGTGATAGAATAGATAGAGATAACTGAACTAAAAGTTAGCAATATCCTTAAGACAAAATAAAACATAAAATATGCATATTTATTGTAGATAAAAGATTCTATTCCTTCAAAAGTTTTTCTAATGAGAGATCTTTGCTAATTGAAAAACAGAAAAATCGGACTAGTCTATTTTTAATTATAAATTTGAAAAAATTGTAATAAATTACTATAGTTCAATTTAGTCAAGAATATATTTGAGTGCATTCTTATTTTGTAAAGACGTTTGTGTGTTCTGTATACTTGTTTACATGTTTGTATGTCTTTCTGTGAACAGCTATTCCTCTTTTTTATTTGAGCTAAACAGTTTTTCCTTTATCATTTGTTCATATTACAATTTGGGTATAGACTGAAAAGCATGTTTTCTTCTGAGTTACTCGATGGCCTAAGTGAGATCAAAACTGGTTTACTCACAGGCCATCAAAAAATTAAGCTGATTAAACAAAACTTCCTTACAGTGGGGAAGAGATTATTT
The DNA here is from genome assembly GCA_004027165.1 of Ctenomys sociabilis. NCBI lineage: Eukaryota > Metazoa > Chordata > Mammalia > Rodentia > Ctenomyidae > Ctenomys > Ctenomys sociabilis. The sequence continues at coordinate 7,677 of PVKA01012316.1, forward strand.
GACAAGACTCCAATTGATGAATAGAGAAATAGCCAACCTTTGTTCATTAATAAGGAGCCTCAAATAATCCCCATAGTATTTTTTAATATTTTATTTATTTTCCATAGCCTTTTTGAAGACACCCCCAATAATTTTGTCATTGGTCAAAATAGATAAAGTTTTTGTTTCTTTTTTTTTCCAAAACAATCAATACCTTTATTTATCAAATTATCAAATCGCAATCTGTAACATCACAAAGTTGAAGTAGGATGCTGGAAAGTAAAACTGCATTGAGAGACACATTCGAGAGGTTGTTCTGCAAGCCGTGAGCTTCTGTGCCCTTTCTTCCATCATCTCATGAGGAGTCAGGGGAGTGCTGAGGGTCACGATGGAGCACGCCAATGAAGAAGCCTCCGTAGCACATCTTGTCGATATTGGCGGGTCTAGCATCACCAATGGAAGAGACACAGGAGTCTTTGCATCTCTGCATTGTGAGAAACTGCTTGTTGAAAGTACACTTAGTCTGTCCTCACCTTGAAGATTATATATATATATATATATATATATATATATATATATATATATATATATATATATATATATCCTGCTCCATGCAGCCAGCCCTGCATGAGGGCCAAAGATTGGTGAATACATCACTGACCATCTTTCAGGCATCATTCATCCTGCTCCTTTCCATTCTCACTTATTTTAGGAGGTTCTATCTCAGAGGGAGCCCACAATTTCTTAAAAAGTCCTCAATCCTACAGAACGGATGTTATTTAATTCTGCAAATGTTTAGCAAGTACCAATTACATGACAAGTTCTGTTCCAGGCATTGAAACACTCTTTTATAGTGTAGTGAATAAGGCCTCTGTCCTCTTGAATCAGAAGAAAGTGAGGCCTTAGGCAAATTGAAGGAGTATTAGTAAATTGAAATTGAGTTCATCATATTTTGGCTTTAGAGCTGAAATTTTCTTTTTCCTTTTTGTTTTGGTGGTTTTTTGCTTTATGTATTTGGTACAGGGTCTCACCACCCATCTCAGACTCATAGTGATTCTCCTGTTTTCAGCCTCCCCGTGCTGGGATTACAGGCATGCGCCACCATGCAGAGACTCATGCTGGCTCAGCATGCCCTAGGGCCATAGCTGGCATGGCATGTGGGACCAGGGTTTGATTCTCAGCCCCTGTGCTTGCCAAAGCAGATGCTTAATCTGCTGCTCTATCTCTCCAGCCCTAGAGCTGAAATTTTCTAACTGATACAGAAGATTGTATAATGGAGTCTGGGCCAAGACTCAATTCTTGATGCAATCACTGATAAAACTGAGCCTGATGGATGCTTTAATCATGGACATAAAATCTTTACTGAGGGGCCATAAGCCTTTTCTAATAGAACCTCTTCCTGACTTCTACAGAACCTGTCTAGAAGCCACATGGCTATTTACTGTGTCAGTGATTCCATGTGTTCCAGTCTGACTGAAGCTTGTTTTTTCTACCCTGTAAAGTGGGGTTATGATGGAATTTACCCAAGGTCATTTGTGGGAATTAAATGATAAAATGTTCAGGTCACTATCAAACACAGCTGGAAAAATTAAGTGATGATTATGATGATACTGTAGGAATATTAGCTATTATCTTTTTAAGCAGAAGGAATTTTTGTTTTAATTTTCACTATGACTAGGTAAGAAAAAAAGCACTGGTCAATAGACATTTACTAGAATAAATATTTTTTGCAATTTAAAGATAAATACTAATGTGAAATTGAAACATATACAAATAAGCAAGGGAGACTCTGGGTTAAACATGAAGAACTGAACACACATACTTTACTCCTTTCTGATACCTCTTTAAAAGATAGTGAGTGAATTATTTAAAGGATACAAAACTCGAGGACAAATTAGGAGGTGGGGAGAAGAAATGAGAGGAGACAAAACCACAGGGGAAAATGATTGGTCAAGCTGTGACTGATGTTAGAGTAGATAATGCTGAAGTCTAAATCCTGAAGAAAGAATAGCCACAAAGGAAGTTGATTTGCCTTACAAAACTTTAGGAAGGCTCAGAACTTGGAAGAACCTATTGAAGATACCACCTTTGAATGTAAGAATAAAGAGTGGCATTGGAGAGAGAAGGAATTGGTGAAAGTCTGTTTAAGAAGTTATTAGGCAAGAAAGGATAGTCTACCACCCCCAAGAAGTAAGGCACTACTTCCTTGCCAACTCTGATAGAGGGATAATGTTTTCAAAAAAATGCAGTATAATTTTCTCATAAAAGATGCTATTGATATGAAACTAAATTAAGAAACAAACATCTTCACATGTATGCAATAATTTATTACCATTAATCTTGTAGTATATTAAATTATTCATGATTCTAGATGTACAGGCTGGGGAAATATCTTGGCTCAGTAGAATAAGCCCTTCCCTGGTAAGCATAAAGTCCTGAGTTCAATCCCCAGTACTGCAAAAAAAAAAAAAAAGAAAGAAAGAAAGAAAATAAATACCATTTCTTGGGGCTGAGGAGATAGCTTAGAGGGCTGGGAAGATAGTTCAGAGGGCTGGGGAGATAGCTTAGTAGAATAAATGGTTTCCTGGTAAGTACAAGGTCCTGAGTTCAATCTCCAGTACTGCACCAAAAAAAAAAAAAAAATTCATCAGATGTACAAGTCTTCTAAAGTGCTTGATAGACAGAAAGTATTGCTTATTGTGATAAGACCTTTTTTCATATTCAGACCTATGCCTTTAATGAGAAAACTTACGATACAGAGCTCACTAAAGGACAACAAATTAGGTAAAAGCTTCTTATACATTAGATAGAAATGATTGGTTAAAGGGGTTATGTTATGTCAAAATGAAAATTTAAGTATGTTACAAAATGTCATCATGACTTTCATGGTGTATTATTATGTATGATTTTGATTTCTAAATTTCGATTTAAAAATATGTAATTGTTAACATTCAATAAGGATGTAAATATTAGGATATCATTGGTTTTTAGAAAATAACACTTCCATTTTAAGTCTAAAGTGTTTGATATTCAGAAAACATAATAATATTAAATTTACTGCCTCTATTACAGGGTAATATCATTGAACTTCTCTTCTGGATGTTTAACAATGGGGGTTTTAGAGCCCAAAACTTAGAAAAATGGATGGGCTAAGGGGATAGCTGATATTTTGTCCCTAGCCTGCCAAGGTCCATGAGAACCCAGAACATAAGAAAACCCGATTTGAAAGATCCTATAACTCTGTTGAGTCCCCTGATTTTCGATCAAGGAGATTATCAGACCACACAAAAAAATGATTCAATGATATATAGTGTGCCTAAGAGTCACCAGGAGAGAAAAAAATCTGAAGATTCCACAGAAAGCAACTTGATCAAGCAATGGCCTTGACTCATCCAGATGGCTGACACTAACAGGAGATCTAAGAGGTGCTATACTAGCTTCCAAGGTAGATAAGAGTTTTAACTGACCTTGATAGATAGCAAAGGATTAATTTTCTTAATAAAATCTCACCTCAATTTGGTTTTAACCATCCAGAAGAAAAGTAGAACCATGAAGTGTGGGGAGAAATGCCATAATACTATGCTAGCTGTAAAAGTTTCAAATCACTAATAATTTCTAGGGCCGGGGAGATGACTCAGTGCATAAGTGCTTCCCTGGCAAGTGCAAAGGCCTGAGTTCAATCCCTGGTTCTGAAAAAATAATAATAATAATAATAATAACTTCTGACAATTGCCAACTGTAGAAGTAACTCACTATTGTTATGGATCATTGGCATGTACAGGGTTAAATTGCTTTATACAGGTACCAAAAATCTTTGGACTGGTACTCTTTAGCCTAAATGAGTAAGTTCATCAGGAATGAAAAGGTCTTCTGTACAGAGTTCTCCAAGCATAGCTTTTCCAACTGCAACTGACAACCCATCATTTACACACAACAAAACAGAAAGGGGAGAGATGCTGAGAGCAGCTGAGACCGGATATTGGTCATATGTATGCGGACAGGACAAGGCCACATGGCCTAAAGCTATCAAGCTACCTCAGTCTTGAGAAAAGCATCCTGCCTGGACAACCTCAGTCATTAGTTGCTAGTCAACCTAGTATCTTGTGATATTAATTTTGCAAAGGCATAAAAAATACCCCTCCTATTGTTACTCAGGTCCTTTGCCCATCAGGAAAGCAGGCCTCCACCTGAACCTGGTTCTTGTCTCTTGTGTATCTTTTGCTCATTCCTGATGCATTTTTTCCTGGGTTACACTGAGAGAAGAACAAATTACTACAAGTTCTAGTTGGAAGATAAGGCTTTGGCTGTTTGGGTCAACTTGGGAAATAGGCCATGAACATTATAAATTTCATTTTCACAATCCTTATATTTGGACCATGCATAATAAATTGCCTCTTAAATTTTGGATTCTCTCATTTACAGTATATCTGCTTCCAGATGACTCTACAACCTTCTGGTTCATTCATCTATATGGAGACCCTTGATTGACCCTGCAGGCCTAAAAGTCAGCAAGAGTGAGAGTTCTAAATCACAACCCTACATGCCTCTCCTCAGCAAGAAATAGCCAGAAAGATGCCATATCCCAATGCTCTAAATAATTTTAGGGTGTCAGTTCTTGAAGAGAGAATGTTAGGCAAGTAGTTAGACATTAGTGGGCTTAAGGAAAAAAGAAGATCAAAATAATATATTTTGCTGTTAGGATTTATTTCTAGGTGTCCCCACAAAGCCTCATGTAGTCATTGGGGAAACTTCTAGAGTTCGTAATTAAATCATGATTATGAGTGTGAGAGATATTTCCCCTGGGATGGGTGTTCTGCATTGCAATGTAAGGAGAGGAGAAACTTGCGCTCTCTCTCTGCAGCTGCAGCCACTGCTCCTCCCTTTGCTCTTTGTCGTTTTCTGCTGCCATGAACTGCTGCCCTCTGCCATGTGGCACTCTGCCTTGGAGCTAGCTGAGTATGAACTGAAACCTCCACAAACTGAGCTAAATAAACCTTTCCTTCCTTAATTTTGGGCGTTGGGTATTTTGGCCCAACAATGAAAGAAAAGTAACTGGGACAATTGCCAATTATAGTTAAACAAAGAAATAAAGACCTCAAAGTACCAGGTTTTAAATCAGAATGTCTCTATATAGCACAGTGAAATCTTAAGATCAGATACTGTTCATGGTTGTACTACATGGTCATCCAAGCCTTCAAAGTCGTTTATTCTTAAAACCATGCAGGCAGACATACAGTATTCCTAGTTACTATGGTCAATGGCCCAATGATGAAAAACACAAGAACAAAAGTAGCTTTAAAATCTACCCAAAATGCCTAAAAAAATTAAGATCAGACTTAAAGTATTTTTTCTGAAGTTACTTTTCAGAGTATCTTATATGATTAAATGCTCTCAGATGATAGTATACATCAAGGAAAATACCGACCATCTTGAGAAAATAAATAATATGCTTTGCAACAGTCAGCGTGTTTCTAGTATATCGTGTTCAAGTTCTTGTGGCAAGTTTGTTCATATACATAATATATTTTAATTCCTTTTTCATCATCTTCTTTTCCTTCTCTCACTCCACCCATCTCTTGATTTGTTTCAATTTTTTTTGTAGATTTTGGAATACCTAATGCTTACATTCCTTGTACAGAACTGGTACATGTACACAACACATCATGCATTTAATTCCTTTTTAATCTCCTTTCCCTTCCTTCCCTCCCCTCTTTCTCCATCTTTTGATCTCCTCCCATTTTTTTAAGTGTTTTTAATACATAATGTTTACTCTCCTTGTGTGGAGTTGACACATTTACGTAACACATCTTAACCACTGTTGTTGATCTCTGTCTCCCAGGGCTCAGGACAGGAGCAAAATGTAGACAAATTTTCTGCCAGAGCACAACAAACATGGTCTTAGTGCTAACTGCCAGTGGAGTTCTGTTCTCAGTAGAAACCTCCTGAGTCTGCTCTTTTCTGTCTGGATTTCTAACAGCATTCTGATGTTCTGAGCTCCAACCAGAATGGCCCATTAAGTTCGGCTCATAGCATTCTATAGTTGCTTCTCCAGCTAGCATCTCAAAACATTTCCAAACTCCTCTCTTGAACCAATCCGAAAAGCTTCTGAACCACAAAGTCAGGGTGTGTCTCCTCAATAACCTCTCTTTTCTGTTACCAGATGTTTTAGTTACTTTCCTTCTCTGGGACATATACCAGACAGCTACAAATTCAAGAAGGGAAGGTTTTTCTTGTTTAGTTGGTAGAGGTTCATTTTAGTTACTTTCATTGTTTCTCAGACAAAATATACAATATGCAAAGTAGAGAAGAGAAACATTCATGGTGGGAAGAATATAGCAAAACAGTAAGGGATCATAATAGCATCTGTCTACCCCTTTTACACTCTATCCAGGATATCAGGATTATGGCAGTGCCAAACCAATCAGTGGACCAATCACACACCCTTAATCCATCCAGCCACTTCTCAAAAAGCTACACTTGTGATTGCATGAGGCTTTGGAGGAACATCTAGATACAAGCCATAACAAGTCATAACAAGCCATAATGAGCTAGCTCTAAAACAAGGCAACATTGCAGAAGGGCATGGTGGTAGAGGGCTTGTTGTTCATAGCATGGCAGATACAAAGAAAAGAGTGATCTATAGGAGGAATAAAGAAGATGTATTCTTCCAGGCTGCACCCCCAGCGACCCATATCCTATGATCAGGTTTCACTGGATCTGTCAACATTTATAGGAATTTTAGAGCCCACACAGCCTGAGAAATAAATCACAAGTAGATTTACACAACCACCAAAGTCAGTCTTTAATAGGGCCTGTGCTGCAGCTGTGGGGTTGTGGGTGGGGGTCAGTACACCAGAAGGAGCCCTTCTAGACTAACCTGAAAAGTGGCTGGGGAGTGCTGTTTATATATAGCAGCTGCAGGCCTGTGATTGGCCGAGTACAAGCCCCTCATCAGTACAGGGCTCTAATAAGCCTCAGCTGTCATGACGCTGATCCAGTGAGGGGACAGGGAAGAAACCAGGAAAACTTCTAGGAAGCTAGCTGTGGAATTTGGGGATATTTACAGGGGGCCCAGATCCCTCCCTTGCTGATGATCTAAGCTGTGACAGGATGTCCACACCTTTGTTCAGAAAGATAATAGTAGCATCTGAAGTAGTGGACGTGAGAAGGGGTGCAAACCAATAGTGGAGCTGCACCTATGTTGGAGTGGAGTGGAGAACGGCTGCTAGATGTAGTCAGATTGGACAATGAAGTGAGCTGGCTCCGTTCACTGGTGGGTGTGCGGTCATGTGGGAGCAAAGGAAGTGGTGTGGAGGTGGTAAGAGGAGAGTTTGATGCTGCTTGTCTGTCCCCTTTCAGCCTTAATGTTTTTGCTATAGGGATTACTTTGGCTATTCAGGATTTGTTGTAGTATTTCCATATGAATTTTAGGACTATTATTTCTAGTTCTGTGAAGAAAGAATTTTGATGAGCATTGCATTAAATCTCTGGGTCATTTTGGGTAAAACAATCCAGATTAATGCTGCCAATCCCTGAATGTGTATGAATTTCCATTTTATGGCATCTTTCTCAATTTCTCATTAATGTTCTGTAAGTTTCACTGTAAATCCCTTTTACCATCTTGCTTAGATTGATTTATTGGAATTTTACTTTTTAAAATTATTATGCACAGAATTATTTTCTTGATTTCTTTTTCAGTTTGCTTATTATTCTGGTTTACAGAAAAGGTATTAATATTTAATGTTGATTTTATATTTTTGGAATGCAAAATGTGTTTTGCATTCCATTTTAAAGGGGTCTTGCTGAGATACTCAGGCTGCCTTCAAAATGTTATCCTCCTACCTCAGCCTCCTCCTTGGTTAATTTTTTTCCAAGCCAAACTGTATCCAGCTTTATTAAAGATGCTTCTCATAAACAATCATGGTATTTCAGGCAGGACATAGGCACAGTCACTAACAGTATACAACTTTCAAACTCCCTTCTTGGATGGACTACCAAAAGTCATAAAGCCACTATAAAATCTAATGAAGTCTTCATTTGAGGCTCTGAAGTAGGGAAAGTTTAGAGTGAGGGTTGATATTTAACATTTAGCATGTTGTTTAACAACTTTTCACAAGCTGACCCTGACTTTCAGGAAATGAAAATGGCAGAATTATCAACTGAAGATCCACAATCTAGAAAGAGATATCAATTGTTCTTGTGGGACACCATCTCAACATTCCTGGGAAGTCCAGACTGCCTGGCACACTGATAACATCACTTTTGAGAATCAGATCCCAATAGGTCTTTGGGCTTAAGGCAGTTAAGCCAATGCTGATGGCAGAGGAAAGGAGGACATAAAATGAATGGGGAGCTGTCCCATCACAACGCATTTATGCCAAAGTGGCCACATGTGTCAGCATCAGGGAATCTCTCCTCCTGGTAGCCAGGAAGAAGTCTCTTAAAACCAGGAGGGAAAGTGCCTTCCCCACATCAGTCCAGCTTTGGCGACATTGTACTACTGACATATGCTCCTTCCCCCCAAAACAACAATGAAGTGTTCTATGTGCTAACAACATAGCTTAAAAAAGTAAAACAAAATTCTGTATTTTTATAAAACTTATTAAAAATAGTATTTTTATGGTACAATAATAGTACAGTCACCAGAAGTACACAGTTATCAAAAATGCACACACGTCACTTGGTATCTCCAGCACCTTCAGCTTTCTGTGCCTGGACAGTTTGGCATCTCCATTTTCTGCAGGGTTATTCCCATCCTTGATGGTATCAGCTTTGCCCTTCTTCCCTTTGGGGACCTTCTCTCTTGCACATGGTGATGACAGCAACAGATCACAGGTGCTAGACACAAGATTCAGTAGTGTGCAGCTTTGGGTGGCCCAAGGGTTGTCCTTGCTTCTTCTTCGCACTGCTCCTTGGTTAATTTTATAGGAGAGGATCATGCAACTGTGGTGGAACTAGTTGGAAAGGCAGAAGCTCACCCCATACAGGCCAAGTCAGAATCTACATTAGGAGATCCCAAGCAGCTCCCAGTGTTACCGCTTAGGAAGGCCTATGGCTGAGACTGTTGGCTCCGGCCACTGGAATCAGGAAGCCTGCCTGTCAGAGGTCACGCAGTCATAGGAAACTATCAGTTCCTCCCCTTTTTCATTCCCCTCCCCTTCAATATCTTTACACAACTCAGCAAGGAAGCCTCCAGTCCAGTTATGAAAGGAGCCTCCAGTCTCAACAAGCCTCCATGTACAGGCAAGCCTCTAGTCCAGGCCAGCAGGATGCATCAGCTCAGCTTCTCTGCAGCTCTCTTTGTCCTCCTTGCCACCTTAGTGGTCACTAACCAAGGGCATGAGACCACGCTTTCTTCCCCAGGTAAGTCCTAACTCTCTCCTCTTGCATGGTCAGTGGGAGAAGCTGACGAAATCAATGAAGGTTGGGTGATTGGGTAAAGTCAATCATTTTTGAGGTTTTTGGGTTGGTTTTTTGGGGGCAGGAAGGTAGTTGTTTTAAGAAATTAAAAAGTTTTAACTCCAAGGACATTTCATGACTAAAAGGTATGTATGTGTGTATGCATGTATGTATTTGTTATAGGGTCTCACTATGCAGCTTGGACTCATGGTGATCCTCCTGTCTCAGCCTCCCCAGCACTGGGATTACAGGGCTGTGCCACCACACCCAATTTTGGTGGCTGACACCAGTGTGTGCTGGGCTTAGGGGTCAGCACAGCATGTGGTACTGGAGATCAAACATGGGTCCTTGCACTTTCCAGGAAGGTGCTCAGACTGTCAAGCTATCCCCTCAGCCCTTTAAAAAATCTATCAAATGAGCATTAGACAGTTCTGTCCAATCTTGGATACTGGCTCTGAGACTTTTTTCTTAGTCTTTGGCTATCCCAGGTCACAGTCAGCAGCCTGAACTAGTGTGGCATTATTCCTGGAATTTTGATGTAAAATCCAGGGGCCTGCACAGCACAGACACAGCCATCTGCCTCATCAATTAAACATCAGTAAAAGAAATGAGCAGTGGTGAAGAGCAGGAAAGGAGCTTGACTGTGCTGGGAAGGACTGACAACAATAGTTATTATCTGCTCTTTGGAGGCTGTCAGAAGTTCTAAGGTTTTAGAGAATTTTTATTTTTAAAGGCAAATGTTGATTGCTTGGTATAGCTGGCAGCTGTGGCATAGCTGGTCAATTTGTTGCCTATTAATTGACCTGTTAGGATTGGTTTGGAAAAAAAAAAAAAAAAAAAAAAAGGTTGGTTTGGGAGGGTATCATCATTGTAGGAAACAATCCAGTTGCCATCAGAAGATGAAGGCTCCTTCAGGGTGGGAGGCAACGTTGGATCCTGTCATAGCGTAACTGGTCCCTGAGTGGCCTGAAAAGTGAGTAGCCTGAAAGGTCTACTTTTCCCAGAATCTAGGGTAATTACAGCTTAAGGGAAAGTTTGGAGATTTCCAGGCGTGGGTCCAGGAGACATCAATATGGATTTTTTTTTTTTTTTTTTGAAAACAGGAAATTGGGCGTCCCTGCAAATCCTGAAAAGTATTTTAATTATTCCTATCTTGATGGGCTCTATCTTAAAAGGGAATGCAACAGACCAGATAACTTTAGGGTTAGTAAATCTTATCTTTACAGATGCTTAGCATACATTCAGGCAGAGCTGAGCCGAGAAATAGTCCCACATTTTAAGGTCAATCAGATTCCAAACTTTATTTGTCTTCAATTAGCCATTATTCATCAGCATGTCTAACCTCTGGGTCTCTCATACAATATAGTCAAAAATAAATATTTAGCCTTTGTCCCAGTCAGCAGAATGGCATTCCTGGAACTCTGCGCATTTCTTGTTACGTGTGTGCCTATGCGATGCTATCGGTGCTCAGCACCCATTGTCAGAGACATGGATCAGCTGATCAGTGGGTAGAAGTTCAGGCTTTCTGCCCTGCAGGAGGGGAATAGGCCATTGAGTGAGAGTTCAGCCTCCAGTGGTTGAGTAATCATACCTATGTAGTAGAACCTCAATGAAGATCCAAATGGTGGGTTTGGGGTGCTTCTAGGTTGGTGAACATAAGGATAAGCAGAGAAAAGGCACACCCAAAATAAGACATGAGTCACCCCACACTAGATCTCCCCTGTGCATCTATTCAGACAATTCCCATGTTGTGTCCTTTGGATTAAGCAGCAACAGTAAACGTTTCTTATTTATTTTTTTGTTTATGTGATTTATTTTTACAGTATTGAAGATGGAACCCAGACCTTCGCACTAAGCTACATCATCATATCTTTCTTCATTTTTAAATTTTGGAACAAAGTCTTCACTAAGTTGCCCAGACTAGGTTCCAGATTTTGATCCTCCTGCTTCTGCCTCCTGTGGTGCTAGGATCACAGGCATGGGCCAGTACATCTGGCTCTAATTGCCTTCTTGTGTTCTGAAAGTCATTCAGGGAAATTATCAGAGCTGGGTAGTGGAACTCCAACATTTATATACCCAAGGCATTAGAAGTAGGAGTCTCCCTGGAACTTGCAGCTGGTGTCTGGTGAGACAACTCCATCAAAGTAGTTCATTTTTCTATATCAAGTCATGCAGCATGAATGTTGTCACTCAGACCTTAGAGAACATCTAGTCTCAAGGTTTCGTTCTTGAGCAACAACTGTCTGGGCAGCGGTAGGAAAAATAGGGATGTGGTAAGAATGCCGAGCATTGGGCTCTGGGCTCCACACCCACAGACCTAGCAGGTTTCCACGAAAAGTGAAGTCTGCTGCTACCGAGGACTGACAGCCACCCTGTCCTAGCATACATTTCATTCCTTACCAAAATAAGATGGCACCAGAGAGCCTGCCAGATAGCTTAGTGGACTAAAATACTTGTGTAGGCAGGCGCAGAGACAGGGGCTCACTGTAATGAAGTAAAAAAGTAAGATGTCCCTAGACACAGTACTCCTCTTAATCCACAATATACTGCAATATATATTCTTGTAAAATACATTAATTTGCAAAATGGTATTTTGTATAATAAACATTCCCTTATTTTTGTAACATAAAAGGAACTCATGCCCTTTATACAGAGTAAAATAATATAGTGATGTGTAAAGAAGAGTTTAAGACTCCCCATCAAAATGCCACTATACTGTTGCCTAAACATAGCCAACAATAACAAATTGGTATGTTTTCTTCCTTTTCTTCCATCATAACTAGACACAGAAATTTAAAAATAATGGTAACTTGCAAAGACGCAAAAATGAAAGGAGAATGTGGTATATTAAACCTTTATGTACCCATTGTTTAAATACTGTTGTTGATCTATAGAGAATACTATGTATATAAAACTTCCCTCTAGATAATTTCATATCTATGTATATTTGTGTTGTTGAGACAGGGTGACAGGGTCTCACTATGTAGTTCAAGCTGGACTTGAACTCACTTTGTAGCCCTGGCTGGCCTCAAACTCACAATCCTCCTGCCTCAGCCTCCAGAGTGCTGGGATTATAGGCAGATACCACTACCTCCGGTGATTGTTTTTTAATACCTTGTAGTTCCTAATATCAAATCTCAGATATCACTCAATTAATGCATACGTACTTCAGTGGTGTGCATGACTTTTCTGCATTATCACTGTATAATGGTACACCTAACAAAATTAATACAACATCCAGAAAACAAGCTATCAAATGGAGTTTTCACACTTCCAGCCCCTGCCCACTAGTTACCAGATGCATGGGCTGCTTTTGTTGTTTGCCACATACACTGCCCTGCGGGACCGTTCTCCTAGTTAACTGCATCCTCTGCTCTCCCTGCAGTCTTCCGGCCTGCCTTCTGCCTGGAGCGTCCCTTCATGGGTCCCTGCAGGATTCTGTTGATCAGATACTACTACAATGCCCACTCTGGACGCTGCGAAGCCTTCGGATATGGTGGCTGCAGAGAAAAGCAGAACAACTTCGAGACCAGGGAAGAGTGTGTGAGGATCTGTGGGCAGAGTTCCAAGGTGCAAGATATCACTGAGAGTACAAGAAGAGAAGGTGAGGGTTGGTTCTGTTAATCCATGAACTTGGGAGGTTTTTCAATCTTCTTAAATGTCTTTCCTCATCATGTAATTTTCACTGTAGTCACCTTTAACCTTCCTGACTGGGTTGACTTTTAGGACTTTAAAGGTTTGTTTTTTTTTTTTAAGATATTGTGAATGGCATTTCTTTCACACCTAGCCTGTTATTGATGTATAGAAAAGTTATCAATTTGTACAAACACAGCACCATGAATGGCTTCTCCTGGATCTTCTCAAGGAGAAAAGGAGGAGCACCAGGCTCAGCTGGACCTTTCCCAGTGGTTGTGCTTGTATGTGTGCTGTGGAAGTGTGAGATTCGGCTGTTTCAGCTACAACAATGCCAACTACTTCTGTACTGAGCACTGCATGCTAAACTCTATGCTTAGCATTCCACACATGTTATTTTGTGCAAAGAACTTCTATTTCCAAAGAATCTTGTGCAGGATGGTACATTATTGTCCCTATTTTAGAAATGGAGGCATGGAAATATCACATAGCTGGTATAGCTGGGACATCATAATGAAGGACTATAAACTGAGTGGCTGAAATAATAGGGGTTCGTTCTCTCATCGTTTCATAGGTTCAAGTCAGATATCAAGGTGTCGACAGGGCTACACATGCTCTAAAGGAGTCAGGATATGATGTATTCTCATTCTTGCTCCTTACTTCTTTGGCTTGTAGCAATGTAACTTGTCTTTGTAAGTTCCTTCTCCCATTTTCCCTCTTCTCTAAGGACACCAGTCACATATCAAAGCTCACCCTAAAGATTATCTTAACTTGATTTCTCTATCAAGAAGATTACATTCTGAAGTACTGGAGAGTAGGACTCCACCAGGCCCTTTCTGTGGACAAGGGTCTCTATTCAAACCACAGCAGCTGATAAATTGTGAAACCTAGTCCTATTGGACAGACCCTTAGCCTCTGTCTTTGGGATGGAGGATGACAATGTAAATTTAGAGTTCATATTCTTCAGTGAGGTTTCCAGGGTCCGTATGCTAGGTCTGTCTTCATTTGAGGTTCCTAGGAAGCAGAGGATCAAGAGTTTACTATTTCAGATAAAAGGAGAAATTGAGAAAGGGAGGAAAAGACAAACCATCAACAATGAGTTTTCAAACTCACTGTGATGGAGTCTAAATCCATAGTGAGTTGGGACAGGATATACACTTCTCTGTCCAGTTTCCTTTTCTGCAAAAGAGTAATGGTACCTACCCTAAGAAATTGACAGGTTTGGGTATTTTTTGAAATCTGATTTGATTTTGGTACTGGGGTGTTTTAAACACTGAAGACCAAAGTACTTCTCTAACAGCCCATATATTTTTAGTTACCTTGACTCCCGACTGCTTTTTTAGTGTATTGTTTATTGTATTAAAGAAAATATAAAGGTAGCATTTTTTTGCAGTCACTTCCTGGAAAACTGACTGGAAAGTTCACCTGGTGCCCCAGTGGGTGTAGGGCTCATTTCAGTGGGTTCCAGACTTTCTTAGGGGATTCTCAATCTCTCTTGCTTCTATGCAAGCCTCACTTGGGTCTAGTTTGTAGGAAGACCCAACCATCACACACTACCTTTTAAAAAAAAAAAAAAATTCTTCCCTCCCAGAGTTTCAGTGGAGAAGAAATTGTGTCAGAGACCAAAGATATCCCTTTTTCATGCATGTGAGCCACTCTGAGACTCACTCTGCCTGCTCCCTGTGGTAGAACCTAAGGGCACAGCTTTCACCTACTGACATGCTAGTGGTTACATTGGAAACTTCAGTTATGTACTTGTTAAAGACCCCTCCTTTGCCACTCCCAGCTTGTTCCTTGTAAATCATTTATAAATTACAAATTAACATACTAACTAATATAAAATATGTACTCAGCCAAGCACAGTTGGTCATACCTGGAACCCCAGAATTCTGAGAGGTTGAGGCAGGAAGGATCACAAGTTCAAACCAAGCCTGTACAACTTAGCAATTTAGTGAGATCCTGTCTCAACATAAAACAAGTTCAGCATAAATGTCCTAGGTTCAACCCCCAGAATCACATCCATCAAACAAATAAATTAAGCATCAGCATTTGTAAACACAACAGACATAGTTTCTACAACTCACCACACTTTCTTGCAGGCGTCTGAGCCAGATATTGACCTGATAATTACTAATGAGCATTCTAATAGCAAAGGGGACAAACAGGTGTATAATGGAAGAGTTAATAGTGTACCCAGCTTCTGTGGAGGTGGTGGGTGGAGGTGGCAGTAAACTCTTGATCCTCTGTTTCATAGGAAAGGAAGTTTAAGCTGAGACACAAGCGTGTTATTTAGAGGAAGGTGGGTGAACATTGTAAGTAGATAGAAAAGTGAAGGAAATGCCTTAAGTGGAGAAGCAATGTGGGAATGAGTGGGCAGACGGCACACAGTGAAGCAGCACACAGACTGATCAGACTTATAGAGTTTTGAGGGAAGAGCTAAGAGCCTCAGGGCCTTATCAGGAGATTAGAGGCAGTTCCTGTTTATCATAGGGGAACATTCTGGGCGAAGAATGGAGAAATGAGAATGGAATCTGATGCAGTGGAGGCCATGACACTGATGGGAGAGGATACCATCCTTGACTCAGCAGAGAGAGGTAGAAATGAAAGCAGATGGTGAGGACCTAGAGTCAACAGGCTTTGCAGGCAGGTTCTCATGGAGGGTGCGGAAAGTGTCAAGGACAACAATCAACATTCTGACAAAAGTGACTGAAAGAATTAAAGGTCAACTCTTTAGAGGAAGGACAATGCATTCAGTTTTGTCAATATTGGTTGTGTGGCAACCTGTGGAACATCTAGGCAAAGGGGTTGGGCAGATACTAATTCATCCACTCACATGTTCAGCAAATGTTTATTGGGGAGAATGGATGTGGTGATTGAAAGCACAGACCAGATCCTGGATTTAGACCTAGTTCTGCCAACTTAGAAGCTGCAAGAACAAGTCATGTGTCTTTGTCATTATTTGACTTGCCTCAAAAAAATGGAAGCCAAATAATACCATAGCAGTCACTAATTTTTTGTTGTTGTTACTGGGAACCACGGGGGTTAATGCACCACATGTAAGATTTTAGAATAATGCCTACAGAGGGCAGCAGGGGCATCTATAGCCTGGATATAATGGAATGCCATGTGTGTGTGCTGGCATAGTTCAAGTTACTAGGTCCAGATACGAACACAGTGCCCAGTTCTCCATCCTTCTGGAGCTGACATTCCAGTGGGGGAATCCATAAGTAAATGGTAAATGAGCAAGATACATTTCAGAGAATGCTAACTGCTATAAAGAAAATAGCTTAGGCTACAGGGCATAGGGGCTGGGGTTGGCTCAGGCAGGGAATCTTGGAATGGAGAGAAGGAGCCTGATAAGTATTTGTGGGGAACCAAAGGCAGAATGAATTCAAAGGCCCCAAAAGCTCCTTTTCCTGAACAGTAGGAGAACAAGAAGATAGGTCATGGGCCACATAAGGCATTTAGATCACAATTCCACACAAAGTGGGAAGTCACAGAAGAGCTTGGCGCACAGGAATTACTCATCTGAAAAGTCTACAGTAGATAGGGATCTGCAATTGCGTGCGTGCTCGCATGCTTGTGTGTACTGCTACGGAGTAAATCCAGGTCCTTGGAGCAATCTGGGATTGTTCACTAAGATGGAAAATGGTGTTAGGCTGATAGATAAATAGATAAAGCTGAGGTGAAAAATGCCTTTTATAGCTAAAAAGTTGCACTTAACTTTAAAGCATGCTCTGCCAGTTATAGTGAAGTAAAGAAGCAAAGACCACTGGGAAAAATACACTCATAATCATTTCTTACGTTTCAGATCCAAAGAGGTGAGACCTAATATTTCTACAAAAAAAAAAAAAAAAAAGCATACAGTATTCTTGGACATCATAGCCTATCATCTAATATCAGAGAAGGAAATATTCTCCCTCACCTTGAGCTGAGACCTAATTTAGATTAGAACTTTTTCTTATATAAGTTTCTTCCCCAGGTTTCTTACATGACTGAGAGAACAGTGTCCATCTAAACAGAAACAGGAACTTCTAAGAAATACAAAAGAACTAGGATCCTTTAAGGAAAATATCCATAAGTTTCATAATCACCATACTTCCCTGGACCCCAGGAGTCATTCTTGTATTCATAAAAATTTCCTAACTCACACTCGGGGCAGACCTCTATGACACTGCACAATGAGGTATAAATCTCTGTACCTGCTTGCAGGGTGTTGTGGTGCACACCTGTCATCCCAGTGGGACAGAAGGATTCCTGGGTTCCAGGTCAGCCCGGAATATGTAGCCAGTCCTTTTCATAAAACAAAACCCAACAACAACAAAAATACTACCTGTTCTTCTGCAGGGCCAACTATGTGTCTTAACTAGATTTTTTTATCAAAAACAGAAAGAGTTTCTTTTTCTGGAAAACACCAAATGGTGGATGACCCCGGTGCAGCAGGAGGGGCTGGAGGCCCCAGGGACCCAGGCATGGGAGGCTGTGGTGGCTTCCGTGGAGGCTTCAGCAGTGGCCTTTGAGGTGGTAGGCATGACAGAGGCTGGGGCTGGGGCCAAGGCCGTGGGGCTTGTGGCGATAAGGCCGAGGACAAAGAGTAGATACCTGTCACCAAGCTGGACCAGCTGATCAAAGACATGAAGATCAAGTCCCTGGAGGAAATACACCTGTTTTCCTTGCCTATCAAGGAGTCTGAGAGTATTGACTTTTTCCTGGGCACATCCCTCAAGGATGAAGTTCTGAAGATCATGCCTGTGCAGAAGCAAACTCGTGCTGACCAGCAGACCAGGTTCAAGGCCTTTGTCGCTATTGGGGACTACAATGGTCATGTTGGCCTGGGTGTAAAGTGTTCTAAGGAAGCAGCCACTGCCATTCATGGGGTCATTATCCTGGCCAAGCTCTCCATTGTCCCCGTGAGGAGAGACTACTGGGGAAACAAGGTCGGCAAGCCCCACACTGTTCCTTGCAAGGTGACGGGCCCCTGTGGCTCTGTGCTGGTGCGTCTGGTCCCCGCCCCCAGAGGCACTGGCATTGGCTCAGCCCCTGTGCCCATGAAGCTGCTGCTGACGGCTGGTACTGATGACTGCTGCACCTCTGCCAGGGGCTGCACTGCTACTTTGGGCAACTTTACCAAGGCCACCTTTGATGCCATCTCTAAGGCCTGCAGCTGTCTGACCCATGACCTCTGGGAAGAGACTGTGATCACCAAGTCTCCCTATCAGGAATTCACCGGCCATCTTGTGAAAACCCACACCAGAGTCTCTGTCCAGAGGACTCAAGCTCCAGAGTAGCTACAACATAAAGGGTTTTTAGGCAAGAAAAATAAAATGAATTAAGTCTAAAAAAATTTTAAAAAGCACAAAGAACAGAGGTGAGTGAGGCCAGGTTCCTCTGCACAGCAGGACTCAGCTTCCTGGTGACAGCGGTAAACGGGTAGACGGCGCTCACTCGGAGTGCTGCAGAGTGACAGTGGTGTCTCCACCTAAGAAACCCAAACTATGAGTCATTTAAGAGAAAATGAAAGGTGATAGGTAGACTTTGTGGAGAGGAGAAGAGAATCTGGAAATAGGGAGACAGAGGGGTGACAAGGGAGTAGAAAATGAAAATGATCAAAGTGCACTACGTATATGACCGATTCCCCAAGATGAATGTAATCATTGTGTACCACAGACACACACTAATTTTTAAAAACTAAAACAAAAAAACCCTAATAATACGGAAAAGCCTGCCCACGTGACTAGGAGATGTTACTTACCTCTACGTTGGTTCTCAGTTTCTACCTGTCTTTATTTCTTCCATCCTGTCTCAGGATAGTGCTAGTTGTGATAACTTGCGTGTCCCCTTCAGCCCCCCAAGTCATCATCATGGAATAATGCAATAGACACTGCCAGAAAAATCTGCTTTATGTTTTTGCTCTTCAGCCACACTCTTCCGGTACGCACAATGCCAGGCACCCGCAGTGCCCATGCTATGTCTGTTAGGTTTCAGCTTTATTTTCTCCTCTGTAATGTAGGAGCAATAAAACCTGTTTTGCTCACTTCTCAGAAATGCAGAGAGGATGAGATTAGATAAGTCTGGGGAAAGAATGTCTAGGAGGATAGAGGGAAGGTTTTCTTCTTTTAAAAAAGAAACTACTTTAAAACAGATTTTTTTTTTTAAATGTTGTGGTCCTTTTGTCACTCTGGTTTTTATTATCTTCTTTCTATTTATCACATTATCTAATTTTATTTGCAATTATTTGCCAGTTTCTATGACTTTTTTGTATTTTATTTAACTATTAAAATGAAAAAAAAATTTTTTTCTCTCCCAGAGAATGCATAGCCTCACACTTGAGTAATTCTCATATATATGTTCCATTGGTTTGTCCTAATTTTTTTAATTTTACAAAAGTCATGCATACTTTTGTTCTCTTAGAAGGATTTCTTTTTTGGCTGCCTCAGGATGCCTTAAGGGCAGGTCTGGAAAGGTGTGAGAATCGAACCACAATATCCTGAGCCTGACTGCTTTTACTTAAGCAGGTACTTAAACAACTGAGCTAATGGGCAGACCCCACTTTTGTACTCTTTATAAAGACTCAAATATATCTAGAAGATTTGCTGTAAGAAAGATCAGTTCTCCTGCCTGCCTTCTTCCGTTTCCCTCTACCCCAGACAGGTTTTCTTCCTCAAGTCTTTTGGCCAGGACTTTTTATATTTTCCTCCAGGTGTGGGACTAATGTACTTCAATCACCAGTACTTGATTTTTCACATTTAGGTTTTACCACCATGGGAGATGAAAGAAAGTCCTTTTCCACCTGCTCCATCTCTTCCTGTGAACCTTCCTCGCAGCAGGATTATTCTGCCGTGATTCTGATCCATTCAGTGGTCATTAGTCAGTGTTGGAATTCAGCTTTCCATTCCTGGACTTTCCCCTCTCTTGCTGAGATGACGTCATGTGCTAAAACTGGAAGCTTTTGGGGAGTGGAGATGGGGAATTCCTGTGCTTCTCTTCCTTCTTAGGATGATGAGTAAGGAGTTAAGAGTGCAAGCTTTGGTTTTGGGGGAAATAGTGTGACTCCAAGTGCTGGCCACAGCACACTGGCAAACTGCCTCTCCTTTACCTCTTTCATTTCTTGACCTGTAAAAAGCACGAGGTTGCACAAGCCATTGTTTGTAAGCTTCTGAAGCAAATGACTGACACATGGTGATTAAAATCAGCTCTTGCATTCCACCCCATCCTGCAAGGAAATAGCCTCCACTGAGAGTCTACTCCGTCAGCATGGGCCATCATGTGCACTCTTCCACCACACTCCTGCACGTGTCCTTGCCATGTAGGAAAATCAGGCAATCAGGGTGGTACAGAAAATAGCTGAGGACCCCCATCAATAGGAGCAGGGCCAGGATTCCTAGAAGGAGGATTTGCTTGCCCAGCTTTTGGGTCTCAGAGAAGAGTAACTCAAGATCTCAGGAGTATGGCTCAACACCTTCTGAAGATAATGTGCCTCCTAGCCGGCTGGACCTCCCAGGGCACATAGGGCAGAGACTCAGCGTCTGGAGGCTGAGGGTACATGCTTTGGTCTACAGTACTGGGGCTTGAGCATTGAGTATATGAGACAAACAGTCTACTACTAAGCCACATCTCCAGCCCTTGTTAAATTTTTATTTTTAAATTTTCAGACAAGTTTTCACTAAGTTACTTAGGTGGGGCTCAAACTTGTGATCATTCTGTCTCAGCTTCCTGAGTAGATTACAGGCAAACACCTTCACATCCAGCTCCTTGTTCCATGGTCTAAAGTTGGCTTTCCTGTGGGTTTTGAACTCAGGAGTACACTGTATGCATCATCTAAAAAAACTTCAATTTGTTCAAGTTTTTTTGGGTTGGTGGGTTCATAAAAGACTAGGCAGAAGCCAATTCTCTCTGGAGGAATCTATCCTTAGGTCTTAACATATTTCCACAGAAATAAGGGCCTGAGTTCACAGTTAAAGTTTCTAAAATAAGAGAGAAGCAAAGCATAATCAGTGAGAGTTGGCAGAAATTACAGAGTGGAATAAATTCCACAAATACTAAGATTTTGAAGTATCCAACAAAGCATAGAAAAATAAGAATGTGAAGAAAATATGATAAATATTGTTCAGGGATCATTATATATGATGTGGCTAAACTATTAAGCTAAGCAAGGAACTAATAAGCATAAAATTCAAGTTGTTGGCTCCATCTGAGGGAAAGGAAAGGGAAACAGCTTGAGAGGAACAAGAAGGCTTCAAAGGTCCTATCAATGTCCCTACTGCAAACACTCACGTACCCACCACCCACGCTGGCTTCACAAGAGCTTGCTGTGTTGCTATTCCTTAGATTTTCAACATAGTTTATGGATGTTCTTTTGTGGTCTACTGTTTCATAAAACAATAGCACTGTAGCTTGGGGCGGGCTCTTTCCAATTGTTTGTGTGAGCAAATCCACCTTCTATCCAGACATAGGACTCTTCCTATTGAGAAAGTATTTGCACCAGTTTTTTCCCCTTTTTCTGAAGAGTCTTAAGGAGACTGCCCTCCCCACATGTTCCCACATATTTCCACATACTCCTACCTAATTCAAGATCGCATTCTCTGCATGCAATATCCCCTAGCCACAGGGAATAATAATTCCACCTCCTGCTGGATTCCTATAACACTTTAAAAAAAAAAAAAAGAAAGAAAAGAAAATCTCTTGCTACAATGGCCTACTTTTGTTTCTCTGGCCAATGGAGCCTTCAGGCTTTGAGGTAAGAGCTGTGTCTTAATCATTACTGTGTCCCCACTGCCTGCCCCTTCCTGAATTACTTAGGCAAGATGTATTCATTTCTCCTTTAGTTCAGTTCCAGACCTCAGAATATACTGGAGGTTCCTTTATCAGACACCTGCTGTTTATCACTTCTCCAATAACAATAGTCATTACCTGAGCTATGGCATCAGGTACAGTGCACCCCAGGCATGGTTTTGAGAATCAACAGAATGAGGACAGATGGAGGCAGAAAAGTTGTAGCCAGACATAGAGATGCACAGCCAAAATCCCAGCACTCAGAAGGCTGAGGCAGGAAGATTGTCAGGAGTCAAAGACAGCCTAGGCTACACAGGGAGTTCAAGGCCAGTCTTGAACTACATAGCATAATCCTGTCCCAAAACACAGAAAGAAGGGCAGGGGAGAGAGTTCAGCAATCTAAGTGCCTGCCCCACGAGTACAAGGACCTGGGTTCAGGTCCTGGTACCACATGCCATGCTGGCCATGGAAACAGGGCACGGTGGTAGACACCTGTATTCCCAGTGCTAGGGGAGCTGAAAACAGGAGGATCACTAGGAATCCAAGCTGCCTAGTGAGACTCTGTACCAAATACATATAGAAAAAAGTTTTTAATTTTTTTTTTAAATGTAGAAAGAGGGGATGGCTCAGTAGAATAAGTGCTTCCCTGGCAAGTATAAGGGTCTGAGTTCAATCCCTGGTTCTGCTAAAAAAAATAAATAAATAAAATAAAAACATAAAATAAAAATAAAAATAGAAAAAAAGACAGAAAAATCTTTCATTTGTTCTTTAAATTCCTCCATCTATCTCCACCCCATGGTAACTACCTGAACCCAGGTCCCCTCACAGCAGCTGACTCATCATTTCAATGGTTCCTTACTATCTTTCAATCACCAGCCAGAGGGATCTACCCCAAGCAAACCCCTGTACCACCTGCCCTCATTTCCATTCCACCCCTTGGCTTTTGTCTCTCCTTTTTTTTTTTTTTTTTTTTTTTTTTTTTTTTTTTTTTTTTTTTTTTTTTTTTTTTTTTTTTTCAGGACCTGCGATTGAACTCAGGCCCTTGCACTCACCAGGGAAGCACTTATTCCACTGAGCTCTCTCTCTAGGCCCTCATCTCTCCTTGTCTGACTCTCCTGGTCACATAAAACCACTTCCACATGCTTAAAGGCCTCCCCAGGTCTTCCCTTATACTCTTCTCCCATTCAGCAGTCTTTCCTTCTAAGGCTCCATGTACTGATCAGGACCCATCCTGGAATCAGCACCTGGGGCAAGCTGTGCCTACTTTCCCTCGTTGAGTACAGATATTCCTTGTTTAATGACCCATGTGTTTAATGACTGTTCCAACTCAGTGTGTGAACTTGCAACAAGCAACTCAGACTTACTATGCACATTCAGACTTACAATGTCAGAATCTAGTGGCAATGCAGCCTTATAGTGGCTTCTGCTGTATAGCTCTGTAACTGCGGCTGATTGTAATTTATACTAAGTACAGCACTGTAGGTTTATGTCCTGTTCTACATTACAGTACTGCATATAAGAATTATGGAAATAAAATCAAAGTCATCAAGTTTCCTTTGACCACTTCTTTGTTCTGAATATTCTGGTGTACATACTATAGGCAATTACTCATTTAGTGACCTGTTCATTTAGTGATGTGGTTGAAGGGACAGGACTCTATCATTAAATGTGGAGTGTCTGCCCCCCCCAATTCTATGTTTTCTATCCTTTCTCCCCTGTGAGGTACAAGGACTTCCCTGTCATTATTTTTTCTTGTCTCCTTGAAAGACAATTCCTAGAGGGCAGTCCTTTTGTTTGGTAGCATACAGTTACACAATAGATACCCACAAATGTTGGATAGAGACCACCAGGCTTGTTCTAAGGACCAGGTCAGGCAAACTTCAGTATCTGAGGGAGTGGGACTTGAGAGACTTGGGGCCAAGAATCGAGGAAGCTATTGTAATTCAACCCTGTCCCTATTCCCAGAAAGACCACAAGCCATTGGAGCAAGCAGACACAAACTTAGCTGTGGAAAGTATGATGAGTAATACTTTTGAGTAAGCCATTTAGCAAGAGGCAGAGAGGTGGAGGCATGGCCTCTGTGCTAGTCAAGTAGTGGTGAGTAGGACTAGACCTCGGGACACTTTCTCCTTAAGGCATTGGAAAGGCTCAAGGCTGCTGCCAGAAGAGGAAGTTATTGCTGAACCAGCCTTGAACTGGATAGTCACAAGTGCTTAAGGAGTCATTATGAGCACAGAGCAACAGGCTCTGTTATGGGTCAAATCACATCTCTTACAAATTTGTCTGGTGAATTCCCATAGTTCAGAAAGTGACGTCATTTGGAGATAACATCTCTACAGAGGCAGTGAAGTTAAAATAAGGTCACAGAGTGGGTCGTATTCCAATATGACTTTTATCCTTATACAAATGATAAAATTTAGAGGCAGACACACACCCAGAGAGAATGCCCTGTGAAGATGCAGGCTAGTATTGGGATGGTGCTCCCCTAGTGAGAGGGTTTCCAGCAAGCCTCCAGCAGCTGAGGCAGTGGGGAATGGAACAGATTATTCTTCATAGTCTTCTGGAGAAAACACCCATCAACACCTCCTTCTTGGGCCTCCAACATCTAGATCCATGATAAAATAAATCTCTGTTGTTTAAGCCACCCTATCTGTGGTGCTTTGTCACAGGAGCCCTAGGAAACTAATATAGTCTCTGTAAGACTCAGTCCAGTTTTTGTGGATTAGATGAAGCTTGACTGTGGATTAGATAAATAAAATTTTTCATCTTTTATGCAAGAAGCAGTCTCCATAGCAGATGGTGGTCCTTACCTGAGGTACTTCTCACTGATACTCCTAGGAGATCCCCTGATTTCTAACTCAAAGAACTTTGAGGTTTTTTTTGTTTGTTTTTTTTTTTTACAGGATTGCTGCTAAGCCTCTAGGCATCATGTCTCCATTCATTTTTATTAAAACGAAGAGAGAGCCCAGAACTCTGTTTTGTTGACTTTTTGTCTTTTTCCTTGGTCAAAGAGGCCCTTGTCAGGAACCTCAGTCTATATTTCATGTGTCAGAGTTGTGACTCATAGCTAGGCTGAGCTATGGCAGGCTTAATCAATGCTGCATTTAGAACAGGGTATACTTTGCCCTATACAAAAGTAAGCTTTCTTTTTTAAAAGAAAGCTTTTTATTTGTTTATTTATTTATTTATTCATTCATTCATTTGGTACAGGGCCTGGCTACACAGCTCAGACTCATAGTGACCCTCCTGTCTCGGTCTCCTCTGTGCTGGGATTACAGGCGTGAGCCGCCATGCACAGTTTTGGTGCCTGGCATGGCATGTGGTACTCGGGATGACCTGGGTCCTTGCATTTGCCAGGCAGTCACTTAGATTGCCAAGCTATCTCCTCAGCCCTCCAACTGGGTCTTATAAAAAAAAAAAAAAAAACTGTCAATATTCTTGACCTGCTCCAGTTACCTATTGCTGCATAGAAATCCTTCCTATAGCTAGTGTAAAACAATTATTTTGTTATTGTTCATGGAGTTTATGAACCAGCACTTGGAGCAGGGCATAGTAAGAATAGTTTGTTTCTGTTCCATAATACCTTGGGCCTCAGCTGGAAAGATTTAATCAACTGAGGGTGACTCAGTGGCTTGAGTGGAGCCTGTGCAGTCTTTTTCATTCAGCTGTCTGGCACAAGGCCTGGGATGAGTTATAGGCAGGGTTTAGCTAGGATCGTAACCTGGTCTCCACATAGGGTCTCCAGGTGCCTGGGGAGGTCAGACTGCTCCCACAACAGCTCAGGGTGCTACGTGCTAGTGTTCCAGTAAAAAGCATATCTTTTTGACCTTTTAAAAGCTAGCCTCAGAAACCCCTTAACAGCACCCACTATACTCTGTTGGTTGAAACAGTTGCAAACCTACCTGGATCCAAGGAAAAGAGACATCAATCCCACTTTTTTTTTTTTTTTTTCAGAACTGGGGATTGAACTCAGGCACTTGCTTTAGCCAGGCAAGCACTTATTCTACTGAGCTAACTCTCTGGCCCCAGTCCCACTTTTTAATAGGCATGACAAAACATTTATGGTCCTGTATAAAAACTGTTGCACCACTCTTGGCCTTAAAATAGTAAAATCACATGGATCTCCAACATGTTTCCATTTAGGCTACAACTTCTTGGTGGCAGTTATGGGGTGCCCCATTCACTTCATACCAGGAAGGACCAGAATCATGAGACCGGAGTCCTGCTACCAAATGAGTCAGTAAACACACAACTTCTTCCTGTGATTTTTATCTTAGAGTAACCTAAGATAAGATAGTAATTAAAGGTAATCACAAGTCAAATTCAGTCCTGTCTTCCAGATGCAATGGACCAACCAATACCGAGTAATTTATGACCATCTGTCTAGTAAAAGCAACATTACTCTCAATCCTTTGTTAAGGGAGCTGTAAAAATCTCCTTATGACTACTCTTGTTTCCACAGGTGTCCCACTGTAATCCATTCTTCAGAGCAGCCAGGGAGGTTTTCAAATATTATAAATTAGATAATTTTGCACTCTAACCTCTAAGTTGAAATGAACCCATTACTTCCCATTGTGTTTACAAGATATCCATACCGTTTATCATGTAGAACTATATGACCTTGTCCTTGGTTGTTCTTTGATTTCACCTCCTTTTACTCTGTTTCAGCTCTGCTGGTTTTCTTATTGTTCTTGGTTTTCATCAAGCTGATTCCTGCTTTGGAGCCACTGATTTATTTTAACATTTTCTCTAACATTAAGAATCCAGATGGCTGTATGGATAGATACATGTTGTAGACATCACCTTGTCAGAGAGCCCTATCTTTGTTCCCTCAGCCCAATCTACAATTATATCACTGGGGCCGGGGAGATGGCTCAGTGGAATAAGTGCTTCCCCGGTTCTACCAAAAAAAAAAAATAATAATACAATTACATCACCTGGCTTTGATTCCCTTACAGCAAATATTTATAACTACAATGATATTTCCATTTATTCATTTATTTGCTTATTTTCTTCACTAAAGAGTATAGGCTCTGGAGCAGAGGTCTTATTTATTATTACATGGATAGCTATTGTGTGAGTGCTGACCACCTTCATGGCTTAGAACAACCACTTCATATTATTTCCAAGTGAATTAATCTCTATTTATTCTTTTGATGATCTCCAGATTCACCACTTCTGTTGTCAGTGATGTAATACTATATGCAAAGCTTCTTTTCAAATATTGACACTGTCATGAGCATGATCTTTCCTTTTGCTGAAACTCAGAATTAAAATTTTGATGAATTATTTTTATATTCTAGTCCCAGAAGTATTTTCCACTGTAAAAGTTACTGAGAATAGTCTTGTGCTTCTTAGTTGTATCTGTGGCTTCTCCAGGGATCCTATGAGATGGATTTCATTTAAATATGTATTATGAATTTAAATTAAGAGACAGTCTGTCAATCAGATTTAAAAGAGTTTTTTTAAATACTTTTTTGTGTGGAACCAGGGATTGAACTCAGGCCCTTGTGCTTGCCAGGCAAGCACTTATTCTACTAAGCCATCTTCCCAGCCCCACATTTTGTTATTACTATTATTTTTAGACAATTTACAGGGCACGTTGTTTTCTTCTAAAACAAAAGCCTCCATGTAAATAAATTTTGGCCAAAATATCAGTCCCATTTGTCTTGCATCCCGGTGTTGTGTAGATGCCAAATTGCAGCTAGAAATAATGACAAGAGACAGGTCCAAAGTCATTGTCAATCCTGTTAGCATTTGTCCATCTCTAAACCATCTTTAAACAAAATCACATGCGGTTCATACTGTCCTCATGGTCTTCTGGTAGAGCAACCATGCCGTCTGGATCCATGTTTTCACCAACAAAGTCCTGGAAGCTTTTCAAATTAACAAGGATGAGCTCTGAGCTCGATCTGTTCTGCAAGTCCTGCTGTGCAAGGTTTTACTCCTCCCGGGCTCTCCTCTTCAAGTTTGCCTTGACATAATTTTTGATGAAATAGTGGTACCTTGGTTCACAAACTTAACTTTCTCTGATATTTTAGAAAAGATGGCCACATTTGTTTTTGTGTGAAAAAGATAGTGGTTATGTTTGTCACCCAATGCAAGATTTGGAAACAGAAACAAAATTTGGGCCATCATTCTGTTTTTGAACCAAATTATAAGCAAAAGTGTTCATGAACTGAGGTACCAGTGTACTTCCTATAAGTAGCCTGTAACCTTAGGGCCAATCTAACAAGTTAGAATATGGAGAAGCTGAGAGCCAGGGCACACATTCTTTATAGCACTGTGTTTATCCTCCTTGGACTTATGGCCCTGTAGGCTATCTTTTAATCTTTAACTATGCGTTCCAGCAGGTTTAGGGTGTGACTCCAACAGTCCCTTATCTCTGCATGTCTATCTCACACGTACCTCTGGCCAGTACCTCCACACTCATGGTCCTACGTGTTCATTTGGATTACTTGCATTTTCTCATGAGGCTGCAGTCAGATGGTGGCTACTGTCGTCTGAAGGCTTGATTTGGCTGAATTTCTTAGCTGATTTCCTCACAAGACTAGAACTGGCTGTTGGTGGGGAGCTCATGTGAGATCTCCCCCAAAGGTCTGAAGTAACAGAAGAGGAAGAGCATGAATGCAGAAATGCCAAACTTTCATCCTGCTCTTGGTTATCTATTGGCTATCTTCAGGTTCAATCTCGAAGTCCCTGGCTGCCTCTGAAGCAAAGACAAACTATGCTTTTAGGGAGTGATAGATTGGGGGCCCAGGAGTTTGTCCTCTGCCCCTATGGTGACTTTTAACTATTTCATTAGCTGATGGCTGCTTTGTAAGTTTGCAGGACTGTGTTATCAGATCTTATATATTTTTTCTAAGAGAAGCTACAGGGGTTCTTTATGGAAAATTCACCACTTTAAATCCTGGCAACTAATTTAAATCTTTAAAATGTACCTTAAAAAAATAAAAATAAAATAAAATGTACCTTGTAGGCCAATAATACATATGCTCCAGCTGGACTGGTAACCTCTGATATGTGCTCTTCCCTTTAATGCATGTAATAATCCTACACAATGTTCCTCACTTCATGGAGAAAAATAGAGGGCCTAAAAGACAAATTAGTCAGTACAAGCAGGTACTGGCTAATTTCTGATTAGGGACCTGAATGAGTTCTAAAGCCTCTGTCCTTTTTATTTATGGAGAAGAGAAAATACACACTGGTACCTATCACAGAACCTGGGACCACAAAAGCTAAACATCTGATGCCACTGATCTAAGAAACTTTGTTCTCCATCCTTCTACCCCACCTCACCTCACTTCTGAGCTTCACACTAATCTACATTCCAGTAAGAGAAAGCAATCATCCAGGGAGCATACGAGGTGTTGAGATGGGTGAGTCTGAACAGTTTCTTGGCAGGGAAGCTCAATAAATCCTCAAAGAAACCTGGGACAACAGTGCCTAAGGTTGGATGTCCTATAGCCAGCTGGTCCACAGGCTAAAACCAGCTACTCACCAAGGTGTCTATGTGCCCTGGATTTCAGGAGCCTGCCCAAGGCTATGCCCCCACCTGGCTCTTGCCCTCAATGCTGTTGACTGTTCTCTGAGCTCAGAGTAAACAGTCCTGGCCCGCCCAACACCGGCATGCTTCCAGTCGCAAGGCTGGGTACAGGAAGCTGAGAGAGATATTCCCACCCTGTTTTATTAACATCCACCATGGAAACAATGACTGCATATATCACATCACCCAGCTCTACTCAGCTGTCAGTCTAGTTTTTACTTTCTCAAACCCCTCTAGCCTCCAGGAACAAAGACCTCCTGGGGCTTGTGGAACCTCAGGTCACTTGAGCATATGGAATATTTAGAGGTAATTCTTGCACAATGCTCTTGGTAATTGTTTTGTCATTTACCACTCTGGATTCAAAACTTGATGTGTATCATCACTTCTCAATATCTGCAAAGGATGGGCTTCAGGATCCCCATCGATACTGAAATCCACACTCATTATATATAAACTACACACATTTCCTATATTAGTGATGACCATCCTTTTAATGATAAGTACCCAAACTGCAACCCCAAGTCCACTTGTTTATTGCAAAGTGGCAACACTGTAATTAAACCTGAATACTGAGGGTTTAGTTTAGAAAGAAAATATAAACAAACAAACCTCATATATTTACATCTTTTGTCTTAAAAGAAAAACAAATAACACTTGTGCCATTGGTTCATCACTATTGCCCTAAACTCGTGTGCTTATATGTTTTGAATAGAATACTTATAATAATGAACTACAATGTCAATGTCATGTAAATAGCATGCACTGTATTGTTTAGGGAATAATGACAAAAAACAAAAGTCTACACATGTTCAAGTAGATATAACTTCTCCCCACATATTTTCTGTTTGTTTGAATTGAAGAAAGTGGAAACAAACAGAGAGAGAGCTCAGTGGCATAATCATGTGCTTGCAAGTGCCAGGTCCCAAGTTTGATCCCCCATGTAGGAAAAAAAGAAAGTGGAATCTATGGCTAAAGAGTTTATTTACTGGGTATTCCCAACATTTGTGGGATAGTATAATGTGTTGTATTTCCGATTTCCAGGTCAATCATGTAAATCTACCTATTAGATTGGTTTTATGGCAGGAGATTTACACTCATTTTCTCACTGAAATCTTATTTAATCATTATTTTTATAGATGGCAAAATGGTTGTTCAGAACAGGGAAGTGATCATTCTAAATCCTTCTATGGAAATTGATGGAGGGGAAAGTCAAACCAAATGCCTGAGGGCTCAGAACTGGAGGGTTCAGTTTGCTCACCTTCTCTGTACCAGACATCTTTCCCCTTTACATGTCACATGGTAGGACCCCCTGCAGATATTTACCATGGGATGGGAAAACACAAGGAACTAGAGGGAGCAATCTGGGTTGAAAGCCTTGTCTACTCAGCTTTACCTGGGACCTCCGGGTGAAGCCCTCATACATCTGAACATCCAGTGTGCTTGTCATGACAGTTGATGCTAATAATGCTTAGTTCTAGGCTGCTAAGAAGATTCCTGGCAACAAGGAGCACAGTCCCTGATACTGACTCAGCCCTGATAAGAGTGTGGTGTCAAGAGACAGAAACACAAACACATACCCAGCCAGTGGACCCTTGTCCACTGCTTGTTATTTTCCTCTGTCCTGGGGCCGAAGGGCAGGACAGGGCAGGGCAAGGCAGGAGGTCCTAGCCACCAGGATCTGGAGCTGCTTTCAGATTCATGGATGCTCCCTGGAATACCCCAGGTCAGGACTGAGAAGAAAAAGGCAGGGGTCCACAAAGAAGCAATAGACCCTAGGGATTAAGCAGTGGCTCATCTTCGTGGATCTTGGTCCAAATGGCTCATTTATTAATCTGACTCTGGCCTCCACTGGATGCTTTGTAACCTCTTCTATGCTCTGATCCCCACTCTAGCCTCCACCACTAATCCCTAAACCGACCTGCACCCTGATCCTATCACCACCAAGTCCAATTGCTTAATCCCCAGGATCTATTGCCTCCTTGTGGACTCCTGCCTTTTTCTCCTCAGTCCTGACCTGGGGCATTCCAGGGAGCACCCAAGAATCTGAAAGCAGCTCCAGATCCTGGTGGCTAGGACTTCCTGCCTTGCCCTGACCTGCCCTGCCCTGCCCTTGGGCCCCAGGACAGAGAAAAATAGCAAGCAGTGGACAAGGGTCTGGCTGCAGCTGGTCGAGCAGCTCTAGGCTTGGAAGCTGTTTGGGTTCCTGGTTCCCACTGAGGCCAAGAGTGACACCTGATCCCAGGGGATTGTGAAATGGCATGAGGTGGCAGCTCTGAGCTAGCTCTCTACCCCCCTTCTGCACCCCGGCGCTTGGCCCCGCCCCTACCCCACCCCCACCCCGAGAGCGAGGTTAAATCCCCCCTTCCTACTGAGCTGCACCTGCTCCCCACCCCGCGCAGCACCATGCCTGTAGGCCGTCTGTGCTCGCTGGCTGCGGCCCTCCTCCTCCTCGGGCTGCTGCTGCCCGGCCTCCTCCAGGCCACAGGTGAGTGGGGCGAGGAGAGGCCACCAGCGCAGGGCAGAGCCTGGAAGAGGTGTAACCTTTGTAGGGGCTGGGACTTGGGAAAGGAATTCCTGAGACCAACGTGGGCAGAACCATGGAAATTAAAATTAAAGGACCCCTGAGGCACAAATAGTTACCCTTCAGGTTTAGGATGTGAAGATCAGTGTACTGGAGAGGGGGAACAGCCAAGGGCTGACATTTGCAGGGGCTTCTGTGCTGAAAGTGGACACGGGCTGGAATGGAGCCTAGAAGCCTGCCTAGACTTCGAAGTCATTGCCTGGCTGAGCAGGGTTCCCTAAAGAATGAGATTTGAAGGCTCTGAGGCCCAGCATTGGGACACTCTCGTACTCTGATGTGCTGGAGATTCTGGACCTGGAGGCGCTTTAAGAGGTCCTGTAAGGCCAGAGAGTGAACCGCCTTGGCACTGGGCTGTGGGGCCCTTGGAGCAGGAGGTGGGCATCCTTTGCCTGCTCCCTGAGGCCTCGCCCCTCCACAGGACCAGAGAAACCAGGGGTGTGCCCCCTGTTCCCGGTGGACCGGAACTGCACGCGGACCGAGGAGTGCCAGTCGGACGACGACTGCGAGGAGAACTTAAAGTGCTGCCAGGGCGACTGTGGCCACGTCTGCGTGCTACCCAATGGTAACCTCGCAGCCAACCGGTGGGAGCTGGGCGGGGCCAAGGACAGCACCGGGAGGAGGGAGCGGGGTTCCGGAGGAAGGGCTGCCCAAACCCCGGACCCCACAGAGGTCGACGCGGAGGAAACCAGATCCGCCTGTGCCCTTCCTTGTCTGGCCCTGGGGGAGACAAAGGCCTCACTGAGGTGCAGCCAAGGGCCAAGGCGGTCCCCTAACCCCTGGGTGGATTTGAATCTCTGGTGCGTGACAGACTTCCGGGCACGCACAGCGGGACATTGTTCCCGGCAGTGTAGGGACCAGGGGACTGCTTAAATCCTGCCTAGCAGGACTCCACAGATTTCTGCTTGGTCAGAAAAAGCCTGATGTCAAGACGGGACCCTTATCTTCTATCTGTGGAAGAGAGTAGTGACAGAGAAAACTTCTAGCCCAAAGTTTTTTTTATCATCCTGGCTGGCGGGGCTCAGTATTTGTCTTTGCTATTGACTGGCTGAGTGGTTTGAAAGAAAATCAGGACCTGCCCTGGGCACCTTCTCCTAACTCCCTTGTTTTTTAAAACATTCTTTCTGGAGGCCCAAGAGGAAGAGAGCTGGAGTGCTTGCTAGGGCTCAAGCCTCTCCATGGACAGGGGATTCTGATCAGGGCGAGAAGCGCCTTCAGCGTGAAATCAAGGTTTCTCCGAGGGGGGATGAGAAGCAGAAATGGGACCAAGGAAGGACCCAGGTGTACAGTTATTGGTCTTCATCAGAAGACATCCCTTGGGATTTCCCCCTTCTTTGTGTTGTCTTCCCCTACACTGGCAGCAGGGGCTGGGAAGCTAAGTGGTTATGAGGTCCCAGACACTAAGAGCAGTGGTAGGAGGTGCTCAGGAGGACTTGCCCATCAGGGCAGCACCTGGGCATGGAAGCCCCTCATGTGTAGCTGGGAGAGAACCAGACAGAGAGATGGAGATGGGGAGAGACACAGAGCTAGAAGGGTAAAGGGAGGCTGGATGTAGGTGGATAAAGAGCTTGTTCCCCTTCTCAGGTGCACAGACTGAGATAAAAAGGGGGAAGAGGGCAGACTAGAGGGCTTCCTGAGCCAGGGAAGGAACATGAAGGCTTGTGTCTTACCTCTGATATCCTAGGTGTGTGCCTGAATAAACTGCTTTGTCTCTCTTGCTTGTGTGCAGAGTGAAAGTGAGAGTGAGAACCCCAAGCTATGGAGTTAACATGAGACCTCATAGAAATGGCAGGTGGTGGAGAGTCCTGTTGGGGAGTGGACACTGTTATCGTGGCTTGCTTTATTAGTACTATACTCTTTCCTGTGGATATTCTCTTTTTGTCCCAGCATTGCTAGGTTTGTTATTTTCAAGGGGATGGGATTTCTTCGGTTTAGGAAGCAGGGAGCCTGTCAACTACTTTCCTGGTCTTCTACAACTGATTATCTAGTTCTGTGCCTGTGTTTTCCATTTGACCAGGCCTCCTCGCTCCCCACTCCTTGAGTCAAGAATCAATTCTCGTGAATGCATGCGTGCATGCGTCTGTGCGTAGACACCAGGGCCTAGGTTTATCTTGTTTAAACCATACCTCCTGGCCAGCAGGTCCTGTTGGGGTACCCCTTCACCTTTATATATGCCACATTTTCCTCTTCTGTGGCATAAATCAAGTTAGAAACATCCTCTGTGATAAAGCTCTTTTACTTGAGGATCACAGGGGATCACCGGTTTCCACAGAGTGCCTGGTAAAAGATACAGCTCTGGGGGCTGGGGAGATGGCTCAGTGGAATAAGCGCTTCCCTGGCAAGCGCAAGGGCATGAGTTCAAGCCCCGGTTCT
This sequence comes from Ctenomys sociabilis, assembly GCA_004027165.1. Classification (NCBI taxonomy): domain Eukaryota; kingdom Metazoa; phylum Chordata; class Mammalia; order Rodentia; family Ctenomyidae; genus Ctenomys; species Ctenomys sociabilis. Next base: position 41,957 of record PVKA01012316.1, read on the forward strand.
GCCAAAAAAAAAAAAGAAAAAACAAACAAAAAAAAAAAAAACAATATTTTAAATGGATATGGTCGACAATTTCTTTGAATAACTCCCTATGGTTGCAGAATGCTGGACTGTGTTGGATTGTGGTGTCGAGTTCAAGCACCTAAGGTAGTTGAATGTCAATGGAGTGCCCACTTTTGACAGGTGTAGACAAAGGAAGGGTTGTAGAAAGAAAAAATCATGATGTGTGTGTATAGACAGTACAGTAGGGATAGATAG
>PVKA01012316.1:42311-58378 GCA_004027165.1 Ctenomys sociabilis
GTGCTTCTACATAATTCTATGAGAGGCAAGATCTGCACTAATGGTGGTTGGACAGGATATTATGTCAGCTTTTAGTGCTATGGTCATCCACTAGGTAAATAATTATTGAATCTTTGATATAATTCAGCTATAAAAAAACCTGTAAATATAATTTCATGTATGCACCTTGTACAATACCAAAACGTTATGAAAACAGTTTCCAATGTATTAATTCATCGACTCTGTATGGTTAAGGTGTTTTGAAACTGTCTGATTGACACTTGTATTTCAATAAAATAGAAATAAATGGGAAAAAAATGAAAAAGATACAGCTCTGCACTGACAGCTCTGGTTATAGTGGGTAGGTGGAAGGATCTGCGTGTGTATATACGGAGAGTCTTGGTGCTGAGTGACTGCAACAGGGAGCAAGTCTGTGGAAGTGAATGGAGTGAATGAGGTGCATGTAACATTCACGTGTGCACCACACTTCACAGTTGTGTGAAGCACAGTTCCAGTAACTAATGCAGAGTCTGGGGCCAGATTTCCTGTGGGTCAGTCTTGCTTCAGGGCTGTATGACCTTTGGCAAATTATTTAACCTTTCAGGGCTCTGGTTTCTTCCTCTGTAAAGTTGAGGAAATATTAACATTCCTTCCCTCTTTTTACAGTTATTGTGAAGGTTAGGTGAGCTAATATATGCCAAGTGCTTGGAAAATTGTCTGGCATATAGCAAGAACTAATAACTAATTAAATGTCAGCCACTGTAAGTCATCGTTATTACAAAGTACCTTAGTCTTTGGGGAAGAAGCAACACTATTTATTTCCATTGCTTCTGTAACAAGCCCATGATTCTCTGCATGGATATCCATGACTCAGTGTGACAGTTAAAAATGGTAAAACTTGAACCTAAACTGAACTCTGACGATTCCAGAGGCACCTTGGAACAGCAGGAGGAAGTATTTGTAGACAGCCCCTCAGGGACAGATGGGAACAGCTCAGGTCCCTGAGGTCAACTCAAGCAGGCTCTGTGCTGTTTGCCAACCAGGCTGAGGAGCAGCAGGAACCAGACTTTCATCATCTCCTCCCTCCGCCTCAGTCTACATTTTCTTACTGCTTCCACCCAGAAAAGCCAGGCATTTGCCCCAGTGTGGACTTACCCCAGCTTGGCATCTGTGAGGACCAGTGCCAAGAGGACAGCCAGTGTAACGGCCTGATGAAATGCTGCCGCAATGGCTGTGGGAAGGTCTCCTGCGTCACACCCAACTTCTCAGGTAGGCAGGGTTGGACCCAGGGGTGAAGGGACTTGCAGCAGTTTGAAAAGAGAGACCTACGCAAACATTTTGGTGCTTGTGTGTTTGTCCACTTATTTATCTTCCTACTCCCAACAGCTATTCATGATGTATCACAGCTGTAGATGCTGGGGGTGCTCATTGAGTGAAAAGATCAGACCAAAGCATCTCTCAGATGGGATTTGTAGTCTAATGGGTGATAAACCAAGTAGGCAAGCACGTTTTGTAGTATTTTACAGGGATGCCATCAAGAAAAGAAAACATGAAGGAAGAAAGAAGTACCCAGGGAGGGGAAGACAGGGAATGTTGGTGCAATTTTATGCAAAGTGTGTAAGTTGTTGTCCCTGTGGCAAAATACCTAAGCAAAGCAACTTAGAGGAAGAAAGATATATTTGGGCTTATGAATTTAGAGGTTTCAGTCCATGGTTAGATGATATGCTTACCTTTGGATATCTGGCAAGGCAGGAAACCTCATGGTGGAAGAGCATGGTAAAGGAGGACTTCTTACCTAGTTGGCAGGCAGGAAATAGAGGAAAAATCAGAGGGGAGAGGATAGGGCTAGGAACCACATATACCCGTCAGAGACTGCCCCAGGAACGTACTTTTTCTCATTGTGCCCATCTCCTATTTGGCTAGGAGCTCACCAGCAGGTTAATACATTAATGAATTTAGCACCCTGGTGATCTAATCACATCTTTAGACCCCACCTCTGAACACTGTGTACTAGGGATCAAGCTGTCAATTTTTTAGAAAGACACCAGATATAAAGCATAAAGTATAGTAAGCGAAGACCCTGCTGAGAAGGGCTATCATTCAATATGAGAGAAAGAACTATGGGGCCATCCAAGAAGAGTGTCGCAGGCAGAGGAACAGCAGTTGTGGAGGCAGGAGCATCCCTGGGTCTTTCCAAAAGAGCCAAAAGGCCATCGACAAGTAAGCAGGAGAGACTAACAGAAAGAAAGAGCAGGGTATAAACTGAGCGTGGGGCAGCTCATTCAAAGGACTTATTCAGACTGACATTTTCAAAGTCTCCTCTGGCTACTGCACAGGTAGTCAGAGCTAAGGCAGAGGCAGGGGTCCTGTGAAAGATGGACTGGACCAGGACAGAGTCAGGGGCAGGGCAATGACAGGGTGGAAAACAGGTGAGGCAGTGCTTGTGATGAACTGTGCTGCTCAAAGAAGAGGTGGTTTTTCTTTTGTTTGATGCACTTCAGTAAGTCAGGAACTAAAGAGAGGGATCTGTGCCCCAGCTATGTGCTGGGAGAGGTTACAGTAGCTGGAGGAGATGAAAGCATCAGAGGCAGGAGACAGGAAGCTCCCTGCATGGCCAGTGCAAGACTGGAAAAGAGTCCATCTTTATTTTTACCACAAGAGCTTAGCTTTTTGGTGCAAATGTGCAAGAGACCCGTTAACTTCCTTTTGATTCATTAAATATGAGTTTGATGTATGCTAAACACTTACCCTGTAGCAGGCCAGAACTGAATTTATCCACTTCTAGTAATCTTGGTCCTAAAAAGACAATACTATGGAGCCTCCCTAGCCCTCCTATAATTAAGAACAAAGCATATTAAGTAGTAAAGTAAGCATGAAAAAGTAAAGAGGAAAAGAGAAGGAAATAGTTGGTGGGCCTGCTGGGTGGTCCAGCACTCAGCCACTGGCTATGCCAGGTGCTGGAACAGATAGATGGCCACCACCACACTTGAGAGCCTTCTGTCCTACAGCTGAGGTGAATGGATGGGTGGGCACCCAGTATGGTGGGAAACAGGCAGAATCATCACACAGGCATGGATAGGAGAGGCTGGAAAAGGAGCAGTTGGAGATTTCCCAGAGGGGTGACCCTGAGCTAGAACTGAACATGCATAGAAGACAGGTAGTCTTGAGAAGGGCCTGGGGAGATGGGCAGAAGGATCAAAAGATACATGGACTTGATGAAATGCTGCCGCAATGGCTATGGGAAGTGTTCTTTGGTTGAAATCTTTGTTATCATGTACAACCTTTAACCAGATCTCAACAAACAAAATCTGAAGGTTACTGATGGAATCTATTAGTACATAGATTTTTTTAAAAAAAAAAAAATGAAACCTAGAGAGAAATCCATGTCCAAGAGCCCTTTCTCAATACTTCAAAGTGTGCTCTTTAAGAGGGATCCATGGTCTCCCTAAGACCCATAGCTCTTCTATGGTGTTAACCACCTTTTAGCTCCACGAATGTCAGCTATATAGTTGGGATTTGCAAACACAAGACTGAGGTTCAAATTTTGGCTCTCCTTTGACCACAGTTATTTTTTTTATATAAAATGGAGATACATAAGATCCATTTGACCAGTTCACTTTAGCTTGACCTAAGGAATCAAGGCATGATGGAACTTTCTGGTCATGGCAGGATTCCTGGAGAGATTAAATGCCTGTGAACCCTTACAATGGCCTCATAGCAGTCATCTAGGACTACTTACATATCTTAGTAGGTCTTGGTGACGATCTCAAGCACTAGAGATAAGTGTCAAACCTGAGGGAAAATACAAGAAGAGCCCCCAAGAGGTGGCTCTTTGCTGTGTATTGTGAGTGTGATATGCTGGCACAGGAAAGTTAGCTTGGGATTTAAAGGGCTGTACTCTTGCCTAATGTGATGGATGTTGTTGCTGATGGTATTCTTGTGCTTTTCATCCTCTAGCTCCACCACCACTCGCCTGAGGAGCAGCAAAAGGAGATTTCTGCCTGGCCTCACATCTAGCTCCATCACACCCACCCTCCTTTCTTTCTGGATCCTGCATTCTGTCCTGAGCTGACCACAGATTTTCCCTTTCCCAACCAATAAAATGACAGATTTCAGCACTGGTGGAGCCATGGCATCTGTTCTTATCACTCTGTTCCTGTTTCCCAGACCTAGGCTGAGATAAGTAAGCAAGTAGGAGGGGTGAACAGGTCTTTCAAGTGTGAAGCCCAGGCGACCATTCACTCTGCAGCAATGAAATTCATTCAGGGTTTGGCTCCTCTGTGTTAGTGTTTTCCAGGTCTTGTGACACTGGTCACCAGGATGTTACCCTCTGAAGGTTACAGATGAGAAAACAGTCCAGAGGGGCAATGGGAAGCCTCCAAAGTCATTCAGATTCACTGCTAGGCATTCTGATAATAGCTGCAGCACATATTCTGTGTCAGACACAGTGCTAGGAAATTTTCTCCTATGTCCTGGATACTCAAAACCCTCGCAGTAGTCAATAACAGCCCCAGGTTACTGACTGGAACTCTAATGGTTACCTTCCTGTGACCACACAGAAAAAAAAAAGTGACATCTTGGGATGGTCCCATCTCTTCTTTTTAATTTTTTTTGTTAGACTTTGTCTCATAGACTGGACTCTCATGTGTAACATCATGAGGAGCTTGCCTACTCATCTCCCTCTTGCATGGTGAGCATTACTCACAGTGAGAGACTAAGAAGGAAGGAGAGAATGTGTCGATGGTTGAGGTGGAGCACAGGGACCAATGTGAGGCAGTCTCTCCTTTGTGAACTTTCTTAGGAGGCTCAAATGACTTTGATTCTCCTGACTGGACAAAGAACACAGAGGCCAGGGTATGTACTTAGGGTTCTGTCTCAGTCTTTTTCCTAGAGAAGATCCAGAGATATTGCTTTCCAGTTTTCTCCAATGTGCTTCTACTCTCACAGTGGTGCTGCCTGGTCCCTCTTCATGTCAGAGGAAGAGCGGGGAGATATGGTAGAAAGTTGTCTTGGCAGCATAACTTAGTGTTTTAAAACTGCTTTACATAACTTAAAATCAGTTTCCTGGGGAAATTCTGGCATCCATGGAAGAGAGTGACAATAGCAGTCAAGGATTTTGGTAGTGACCCAATGTGAACTCAGTGACCAGATTGGCCATGGTGCAGGTATGTGGCTTTGAAAATGTTGCTGATACTTTTTAATATTTAAAAAAGTATTTATTTATGTATTTATTTGGTATGGGATCTCACTATGCAGCTTGGACTCATAGTGATCATCCTGCCTCAGCATCTTGGGTTCTGGGATTACAGGTGTGCACCACCATGCCCAATTTCAGTGGTTGGCATAGTATACCTGGGGTTCTGGGGCTGACATGGCATGTGGTACCAGGGAGTGAACCCAGATCTTTGCATTTGCCAAGCAAGCAATTAGAGTGCTGAGCTATTTCCCCAGCCCTGCTGATTTTTTTTTTGGGGGGGGGTGGGGTGGGGATTGTAGGGAAGGGTTTACAGGGTGTTCAGGGACTCACGACTAGATCAGACTCATAGTGATCCACCTTTACAGCCTCCCAAGAGCTGGGATTACAGGTGTGCACCACCACACCCAGTCTCAATTGCCTTCTCAGAGCTCCCCCCAGGGCAGGGCTAACAGGGCTGGTCTGGGGACTGGTGATTTTTTAATACTTGCTTTCTCACATTCCAATTCCTCCTAAATGTGGAATGTGCCCATAAATCACCCAGGGATCTTGTTACAAGGAATATTATGACTTTAGTTTTAGAATTAGGCCTGAGACTGTGTAGTTCTAACAAGTCCACAGATGACCTAGGGGTTGTTGATCTGGGACCATACTTTTTGTAGCAGCAGTCAAATCTCATTTTCAGAGTCACACTGAGCTTGACACATGATGTATAAAGAACTTAGTGCAGGGCCTGGCAGAAAGAGTAGTCATGGTCCTTTCTTGCACAATAGAAAGCTACCAACTGGGGCCTGAGGAGAGGACTCTGAATGAGAGTGGAAGATAAAGGAAGTTTCCAAATGAATGCTCCATTTTCAATTCTCTCCTCCATCTCTGAGCTCAAGGAAAGTTTGGAAAACTTATGGGGAGGACACTGCAATGTAGTAGAAATGGCATGCTGGAGGAATCGAGAGTGACCCTGTTTTGTTCCCATTTTGTGACTTAAAAGAAGTGGCTGACCATCTTTTGGCCCATTTACCTCTCCTGAGCTAAACAAAGAGGTAATAGATGCCTATGCTTTTCTTCTTTCCCTCCTAATAGTAGTAATTGGTGTGACTTAGGCAAAGCAAAGGGCTCCAAGACAAGGCTCTTCAGTACACTCACCATGCATCAGAAAGATGCATTATAACTAACAGATAAGGGGTTTCATAAAAGCCCACTAGTTTTTACTCAAAATGATCTTAAAATCTTCAGTTTCTCCTTCCAATCCCCTTTCTTTCCAAATTTCTATTGTAACCTTATCGCCTATGATACCAGACTACAGAAATCTACTCTGTGCCAATGTAGATCCCCCTTTTCAAGATTGTTTTTTACTGGTACCTATTAGTACTATAGGATAAAAACATTCATTCTGATGTATTCATATATATATATATATATATATATATATATATATATATATATATATATATATATATATGACATATTTTCATCCCAGTTGTCACTCTCTCACCTTTCCTCCCTCTCACCTGGATTCCTCTTTTTCTCTAAAATCTGCCAGTGTAGGTTCTGAATACCATTCTTTTGAAAACTCTGTCTCTGAATGGGCAAAAAGGTAGTAATTCATACTAAGGCATGAATGGCTCTTTTATGTTTTCCCAGAATATTTATACATGTGTATTTTACAGACTCTTGAGATTTTAAACATGATGGCATCATTTGTAGAATTTCAGGTACAAAAATGAAGTGATTTTAGAATAAAAGACAGAGTAAATTTGAAAATGAGGGAATACAGCTCTTATTCACACACACACACACACACACACACACACACACACATACACATACACACACACATACTACTTTCAATGGCCCTTGAGCAATCCATGAAGGGCTGTGTTTTTGCAAGGATGTCAGGTGACCTTGCAGATTTACTTACATATTTTTGCTTAAAAAAATTGTTGCCACATTTGCAGCCTCCATGGTAAATAACTTATGTTTATGAATATTTAATTTGGAAAAGCACTTTGGAAGTAGATCTAACAAGAGATCTATTTTGCAGGAAGATTGGATATAGTTAGAATAAGAGTTTTGATAGAATCTGAAAGAGAAAGTAGTTAAGAGCAGGCAAATTCATACCCTCTCCATATATTAGTTGTGTTTGCTGAGGCTAGTTTTTGTTTTTGTTTTTTATTTTAAAGAGAAAAAGAAAAATGACAGTAAAGTGATGTGTTTCAAAACAGGTTGGTAGAATACTTACAATAATCAATACGTTGCATTTTGTTTGCATAGTAATTATGCAGCATACAAGATACATACCTGATATCTATACAACATTAGCGAAATCTTTCTTTTCAATGAACTAAGAGAAACTAGCTGTGTAGCTATCTTAACTATCTTTCTTTCTACATTCTTTCCTTTCCCCTTTATCCCATCAGAGTTTGCCTTTTCTTTTGAACAGTCTCTTCCCAATTCAAAATATCTACTGTAAAATTTTGACCTTATTTGTTTGATCAGTTTCTCACACCAGTGAGATAACGTGATGTTTACACATATGAATCTAATTTATTTCATTTATGAATATGGTCTCAAGTTGCATCTATTTACCTACAAAAGACTCCATTTTTCCTTATTTATGGATGAAAATTATACCATTATATTAAAAAAAACCCCACATATTTCTTGTCCATTTCTTGACTGTTGGGAATTTGAGTTGTTTTCAAGATTTAGCTATCATAAATTGTGCTTCTATAAACATGGGTACACATATATCTCTGTGGTATAACATTTTTTAATCCAACAGCTATAGGATGAAGCAAAGAACAACAACATAAAACTGATCAAAATCAATGAAAAAGCTGGAGACAGCACAAAACTTAAAAACCTCTTCATAGAAATAATGGCAGAAAACTTTCAAAACATTTTTAAAGAATTTGACACACAATGAATTAAGCATACAGAACTCCAAATAGCCATTACCAAAATAAATCTACACTAATGCATATAATTATCAAGATTCTAGAAATTCAACACAAGAATAAAATATATTTTAAAAAGTTATAGAAAAGAAACACATTACCTATAAAAGAAATCCCATGAGAATCCCAGCAGACTTCTCAACACAAACCCTCAAATCAAGGAGAGCTTGGAATGAGGTATTTCAAGCCCTAAAGGCAAACAATTTCAACCCAGATTGATGTACTCCACAAAATTATATTTCAAAATTGATGGATAAGTAAGCAACTTCCATAACAAAGAACAACTTAAAAATTTTATGACCACTGAACCAACTCTACAGAATGCTCTGAAGGATATATTGAAAAGAGAACAAAGACCACATGAACACTGTAGGAAAGCCACCAAACAGGGCAAGCAATTAAACAAGGAGAAAGACAGCTGAAAAACAACAGGAAAGCAACATAAAAAAGAAAAGCCACTACACATCAGTTTTAACCATCAATGTAAATGGTGTCAATTCACTAATCAAAACAAACAGACTGGCCAAATGGATCAAGAAGCAAGATCCAACAATAGGTTGCATTCAAGAGAAACATTTAACCAGAAAAGAAATTCATAGACTAAAAAAACAAAGGATAAAAAACAATTCTCCATGCTACGGGAACCCAGAAAATAAATCACGGGTAGCTATTCTATTTTCAAATAAAGCAAACATTATGCTGGGGCTGTGGATGGCCAGGAGACAGTGGTGAGCCTCTCTCCGTCAAAAGTGTTCTGGACTTCTTTCCAACAAATTTGTCTTTGTCTAGCCCTAGAAAGGATGAGATTTTGCACTTCTGGAAATAGCCTGACAGAGTGAGGTCCCATGTTTACTATGAATTCACATTCTAGCTCTGCCACTTACCACTGCATGATATTGTACAAACGAAGCTTCTCCAAATCTCCACTTCTTCATTTATAATATTAAGGTATTGAACTCCCATCATCAATGAGTGCTTTTTCACATCTGATTTGCTAGAGTAAAATCTCTTAGGCTTCCACCTCCTAGTCTGAGTCAATACTAGAACGGATAGTTGGTGGGGAAATGATAAGGCTGGATCTGAAAGCATGGTTCAGACTTGATTTGGTAATTTTCTAACTGTATGACCATGATTGAATGACCTATTTCCTTAACGTTCTATTTCTTTCCCTGTAGAAGTAAATCTTAATATCCACATCTTAGGCCTACTGAGGGGTAAAATATAACCAATGAAAAACATGGACAAATAGAAAATAAATTGATATGACAGTTTCTCTCCACCATTCTTTCTAAAGTTCTCAAAAACAAGGACCTTTTCACATTTATTTCTGCAGCCTTAGAACCTAAAACAGCCCTGACTCTTAGTGCTCAGTAAATATTTGTTAAAAGAAAACAACAGTAACCACAAGCTCCTCTAAAGCTATATTAGAAGTTTCTTTGTGTTCTCCTGTCATGTTCTTTGTCATTATGTGAGTGGCTTAATCCTTATAGTTACTCTTCACAGTAGCTATTATGGTTCCAACATTATATGAAACAGTAAGACCAGAGAAATGAAGCACCTGTCCTAAGGCCATGCCAGGAAGCTATGGGACTAAAAATCAAACCCAGCATTGTTCCCTTGCAAAAGTTTACAGATTCTTGGTCTACTTTCATTGTAAGATGGTTGCATGGATGGATGGATTGATGGATGGAAGAATGGATGTATGTATGGATGTATGGATGGATGGGTGGTTGGGTGGATGGGTGCGTGAGTGGGTGGACGGGTGCGTGAGTGGGTGGATGACCATTCCTATGGTGGAATTTCAGACAGCAGCCTAAGCCAGGGAAAGATTCAGGCTCTGTCCTATCCTCTTATCAGCAAGGCTGACTTTAAAGGTAAAGGAAAGTGAGAAAGAATAATAGTTTGGCTGCTCCAAATGGGAGGCTGAATGAGGCAGACTGCAATGTTCCTGAGACCGTGGTCACAGCAGCATCACCCTTGGCCCTTACATGTGACTCTGTAAAGGCTGGAGTCCCACATGCCTTTTAATTTTTTCAGTCCTGTCTTTCGGCTCATCCATTCTATTAAAACAAAGAAATGTATGTAATTGGAATAATTACACCCTTCCCCATGTGTGTATATTGTGTGTGACAGAAGTCCAGCTAAGTATTTTCCACAAATCTATTAAGAGCTATGTTATACTGAGAGCTTTACATAGTCATGTTTAGTCAGTAAATTAGGTCACACCATTAGCACTATTGTATAGGAGAATTAACTAAGCTCAGAGAGGCTAAATAATATTACTGAAATATACAGATGGTAAGTAGTAGCACAGATCCTGAAGCCAGGTGTGCCTGCCTCCAGGCACACCTGTGCTACTTTCCTGACAACAGAGAGTTCCTGTCTTGAGTGAGCACCAGAATTATCTGCAGAGTTGTTGAAAGATAGACTGTGTGAGAATCAGCCCCAGTGTTTCTAGTGAGTTAGTACTGGGTATTAGCAACTTCTCCATTGATGCTACTTCTGTTGCTGGGCTAAAGAACAAACATCAAAAACCCCTTGCCTGTGAGATTATTGGGAAGTTTAGGATTCAATTGAAATGTAAGAGTCTATCACCTATAGTTCCATGGATGTGGACAGCCACTTGTGCAAGGATGTCCACCGTGCCTTAAGAATGATAATCTCTGGGAGGTACAACTTGACAAACTGTTACTTTCTCCCTCATCCTTTACATAATATAATATTTATTTAATTATAAATTTATTTATTAATTTTACATTGCTGGAGGTGGAACACAGGTCTCTGTGCATGCTAGATAAGCACTCTACCACTGACTTATAATACCCAGTCCTATGTATTTTAAAGAGGAAATCCTGCTGGTTGTTCACAATCTTGGAAACCACTGCAGACTGTTACCATTTCCTGCAGGTTTTCTTGATATATATTAGTCAGCTTTCCTGTTACCGGGACACAATACCCAATACCCACAATTTAAGGGAGGGAAAATTTACTTGGGGTCACATTCTCAGGAGATTCTGTCCACAGTCACTGGGTATGGGACAGAAACATCATGGTGGAAGGGTGTGGCAAAGCAAAGATGCTTAGTTCACTGTGGTTAGGAAGCAAAGCAGGAGAATAGTGCCAGAGAAGAAGAGGCCAGAGATCACATCTAGTTCTCAAAGTCAAGCCTCCACGGACACACCCAGAAGTGTGCTTTACTAATCTCCTAGGTATTTCTTAATCCAATCAAATTGACATTCAGGATTACCAGTCACATTAAATCTCATCGCTCCACCCCTCCGGACCCAGCAAGGCCTCGTGCATGAGTGACAACTTCTACCACACTCTCAGGACCCCTCCACTCCTATGACCCAGCCCAGATCTAGCTTTTGACTGACAACTTCCACTCCACTCTTGGGACCCCTCTAGACCCAGCCCAGGCCCAGGCCCAGCTAGTATGTGGGAGAGCTGCCATGCTCCCCTGTGCCCAGTGGATACCACAGGACCCAACCTGGCCTAGCCGGTGAGTGACAACTTCCACCATGCTCTTGGGACCCTTCTGCCACTTCAACCCAGCCCAGGTCCGGCACATGAATGAGAACTTCTGCTGTGCTTTTGGGTCCCCTCCAGACCAAGACCAAGTCCAGGCACAGTGAGTGTGTGGGAGAGCTTTTGCACTCCCCTGTGCCCCCTGAATCTCCCCGGACCCAGCCCAAGACCCATGTATGAGTGAGAACTTCCACCTCACTCTCTGGACCCCTCCAGACTCAACCCAGGCATGGCACACAGGCCTGGGATGAAACTGCAGATAAAGTCCCTGCAGAGATTCTAGGGGCCAGAACCACCCAGCGAATCCAGGAGCAGAACATCTTGCCAGAGGGGCACAACAGGTTCACTTCCAAGGAATGCAACAGGACCAACCTGAGCACAGCAGCCAGACACAACTGGAAGAATTCAAACTTAGTAGATCTGTAAAGCCCAAATAATTTCTAAAAGCATACATGAGGTTACGCCACCATCCTGTTCTGTGTGCGTCGCCTTAGTACATCAACAAACCATGTCAGCGTGTATAGATACTGACTAATGTTATGTCTGCTTACAGCCATAGAGCTTAAATCATCCATATTCCCAAAACAAAGAGGACGCAAAAACCTCAGCTGGGGTCATAAAGACCTCAGGCCTAGCTTAGAAAAACATTTAATCTCCAGCCTGTGAACACTCTTGTAAGACAGGCCGTTGTGACCCAGCCATTCTCGAAAACAGCTAAAACCACAGAGTTAACTAATAGTTGTCCTTTTGCATACCCCTCTTAGTTTCTCTAAAAGCCATATATTCTCAAACCCACTAATTATTTTAAAGGTCAACCTAAACTAACCAATGTGATCTGCTTCTGTAACCTCACTTGCTCCCTCCCCATTTTGCGGTTTTTGCCTTTATAATCCAAGCCCGATTGTTCATTGGGGCTTCTGATCCTGTGTGGTCGGACAGCCCTGGTATATGTAGATAATAAAGCTTTCCCCTTGTGATTTACTTGAGAGACTGACTCTTGGGGTCTTCCTTCCCAGTAACTCTACCCTTACAGATCTATACCTGAATTTCAGTAGGTGCTAAGGTTATAACTGCATCAAATCCCTACACCAAAGATCAGAAGACACTGTTATACAAAATGACAAGGAGAAGGAGCAAAATGCAATCTCAGGCCCCAAGCCCACCCAGAACAAATGCAGATGACACTAGCACAGAAGAAATTGGTAATCACACAGCTGAAATGTCTGAATTCAAAGCATATGAAGTAAAGAATCAAATGCAGAAACAGAAAATCAGATCAGAAATAATCTCTGAAGTAAAAGAATTAATAACTGCTTCTCAAGAAGACACTGATAAAAAAAAAATAGAGGAGATTAGAAAAATGAGAGGTTCCTTGAATGAGCAATACAGGAAAGAAGTAGATCACATGAAGCAGAGTCAAAGAGATATAGAGGAACATAATCTCAATCACAAGCTTGCAAAACTATTTGAGTGAAGTGAACATACAGTTTCAGATCTTGAAGATGCCATCTCAGCTAGTGAAAAGGTAAGAAAAGATCTCTTCAAAACAACTAAGATGCAGGAAAAAGTAATTCATCACCTGCAAGATAATGGAAAGATGAATAATGTGAGACTAATAGGTATCAATGAGAAAGAAGTAGTCAATATAAATGATATATAAAGAATATAGGCAGAAGTAAAACAGAAAACTTCTCCAATATGGGATTCAGGTAACCAAAGCACACAGAACTTAAAACAACGTCAACCCAATTAAAAACACACCAAGACATATAATACTTAAGATCCCAGAAATCCAGCACAACAATAATATACTGAAAACCACTAGAGAAAAGAAACAGATCACATTTAAAAGAAAACCCACAGGATCGCAACAGACTTCTCTTCACAAACAGTGAAGGCAAGAACATGGAGCAGAATACTTCAAGTCCTTTATGAAAACCCAGACTACCACACCCCACAAAACTCTCTTTCAAGTTTGATGGAGAAGTGAAATACTTCCATGAAAAATGAAAACTAAAGAATTTCATGATGAGAAAGTCAACCCTGCATAGCCTAATAAAAGATGTTCTAGAGAGGGACCAAAATAATCAGAACTCCAAGAATGAGAACAGAAGAAACTCACCAACCAGGACAAACAAACACAGGACAAAAAGGAATAAACAACAGCAGGCAAATAATGTGTCAATCATAAGTCAATACATCTCAATTATAACCATCAATGTAAATGGACTCAATTCACCATTTAAGAAAGGCAACTATATGCTGGTTAGGGGAAAAATTCAACAGGAAGAGGTAACAGTCATAAATATGTATGCACCAAACATGGGAGCACCCAAATATATAAGACAAATCTTAATGTACATGAAAAATGTAATAGCCAACACCACAACCTTAACAGAAGACCTTAAAAACCCCTTATCCCTAAAAGATAGGTCAACCAGACAAAAAATTAGCAAAGTAGCAGAACTGAACAAGAGTTTGGAACAAATGTACTTAATGAAAATATGGAGTGTTCCACCCAACCATTGCTGAATACACATTTTTATCAACTGCACATGGGTAATTTTCAAAAAGAGACCACATACTCATCCATACGTCATGCTTAAGTATATGCAAGAAAACAGAAATTATCCCATGCTTATTATCTGACCACAATGCAAGGAAACTGGAAATGAATAACAAAAGAAACCAGAAAAATTGCATAAATACATGCAAATTAAACAACACCCTACTGAGCAACCAACAGGTCACAGACGAAATTAAAAAAAAGAAGTTGAAAAATATCTACAATTCAATGAAAATTCAACCACAACTTATCAGAATTTATGGGGCACAATGAAAGCAGTTCTTAGAGGGAAATTTATAGCTGTGAACTGACACAATAGGAAAACAGAATGGGAACAAATAAACACCCTAATGTTGCATCTCCAACATCTACAAAAAGAAGAGCAAACCAAACCCAGAACCCAAAGATGGGAAGAAATCATAAAGATGAGAGTAGAAATTAATTCAAATAAGATGAAAAAACAGTTCAAAGAATTAACAAATCAAAAATCTGGTTTTTTGAAAGACTAAATAAAATTGATAAGGCTCTAGCTAGCCTCATCAAAAAGAGTAAAGAAAAAATTCGAATACAAGCAGCAATTAATGAAAACGGTGTAACTATCACAGACTCGGGAATTCAAAAGACTATCAATAACTACTTTGAGAATCTTTACTCTCACAGAATAGAAGACACAATGCTGCAGGATACTAATCAGCTTTTCTTCTGGATGGTTAACAACCCAAGATCACAAGTCAGAGTTGGAGAAATAGAAGAGCCACAAGGCCAGCCAACATTTTGGCCCTAGCCTTTCAAGGTCAGCGAAGACTCAGAACATAGGAGTTTTTTGGGTCTTCCAAGTGAAGTATCATGTCACCTGCAAATAATGATAATTTAACTTCTTCTTTACCTAATCTTATTCCTTTTATTTCTCTCTCTTGTCTACAACATCATGAAACTCAGGTGAGCTCCAAATTTTCTGAACAAGGAGATTATGGAGCCACAGAGGAAAAAGATTGAAGTTCTAAAGTGTGCCTGGGGAGAGTCACATGAAGAGAAAACTTTCTCTCAAGCTCTCACAGAGAGCAATCTGGTCAAGCATTGGCCGTGGCTCATCCACATGGATGACACAGACAAAGGATCCACAGAATAATGTACAGGACTACAAAATAAACCCTGAGAGGACTTCAATGACCACATAGGAAATATAAAGTTCTTGTGTTGGTATATAAGTCTTGATCTACCTAGGTCTTAACCATCCAGCAGAAAAGTATAAAAGTATAAAAATGAAGTATACATCGTAAGCCCATAATATTAAGCTGAGCTGTAAATAGATATGGTCGACAATTTCTTTGAATAACTCACTATGGTTGTAGAATGCTGGACTGTGTTGGATTGTGGTGTTGAGTTCAAGCACCTAAGTTAGTTGAATGTCAATGCAGTGCCCACTTTTGACAGGTGTAGACAAAGGAAGGGTTGTAGAAAGAAAAAATCATGATGTGTGTGTATAGACAGTACAGTTGGGATAGATAGCGCTGTGCTTCTACATAATTCTATGAGAGGCAAGATCTGCACTAATGGTGGTTGGACAGGATATTATGTTGGCTTTTAGTACTATGGTCATCCACTAGGTAAATAATTATTGAACTTTTGATATAATTCAGGTATAAAAAATAAGTAAGCAACTACACTCTTAATTCACTGATAAGAGATATCTGCTAAAATAATATCTGTAAATATAATATCATGTATGCACCTTGTACAATACCAAAACGTTATGAAAACAGTTTGCAATGTATTAATTCATCGAATGTGTATGGTTAAGGTGTCTTGAAACTGTCTGATTGACATTTGTATTTTAATAAAA